>LPNX010455218.1:1361294-1438701 GCA_001517045.1 Pseudotsuga menziesii | reverse complement strand
ACTCAAATACATAATAGAAACATCCCGGAATAAACATCGGGTTACAATACATAAGATACATAGAAGAATACATTCCGAAGTTACATATACATCAACACACCATGGTGTCCCCTTTTTATCAATTTTATCACAATGTTGTTAGAATTATGACTTTAGAGGATTTCCCCTAAATAAATTTGAGTTTAATTTCCTTGCCTTGTATGGAGAATCTCACAAAAAGTTCCTAAAAATTAAGATCCCTTGGTCCTAATGAGTGGAAGCATACAAATCCTAACACAATGTTAGCACCACCCATTTGGATTGCAATTATTGTAAAATCCAATAAATACTCCCTCAATGTGAGCTTAATACTATGAAACTTCCGTTAAAAATTCATGGTACCTTCATTTGAAATTAATACTTGAAATGTTGCTGAATGATATATAAAGCAATTGAGAAGTTTTGCTAAGTTGCAATTAATGAAGTTATGGGTACTACCATAATCAATCAAAACTATTAACATTTTTATTATTTGATATTTCCTTCTATACATAGAGTTTGATGAGTGTTAATTCCAACAAATGCATGACAATATATGGTTGGAGTAGTATCTTCTAGTTCTACAGCTTGAGATTGTTAGAGTTCTTGATCTTATTCCTCTTCACAATATACACAGAATAATTTCTTCTCATTATACTTATGCATTTTATTGTACTTGATGTCACAATGATAACATTGTCCCTTTTCTCTTATTTCCTCCACTCATTGAGGTGTCAACCTTGTAGGTTAAGTGAGGTTGGGAGGGGGAACGATTCCCTCTTTGTATCTCTTAGTGGCAACCCTTCTAGTAGCCATATTTTTATTTCCAACTTTCCTTACCAGCTAAAAAGCCTTCTCCAATAATTTAGTTTCAATGAGACATCCCTCATATTGAATGCTCTCCTTTAAAGTGCCCATAAAGAGATCCAACAAATTATCATCTGAAAGAAAATTCACTCTAGGATTCAAAATTTGAAAGTTATTAGTGTGCTCTTTGCTTGAGATTTATTAAGTGACTAAAGAATATGTTGCTCTTAATATCCTCATAGTATGCTATAAATTCATCCATAAATACTTAGCAAGAGATAATAGAGTCATTTTTAGGACCACGAAGCCATTGGTACCACAAAAAATGATCATGTTCTAAATACAAGGATAATTGACACTTGGTCGAGATCAAATAATTAATATATCAACATCCGAATTTCGGAACATAGAAACAAAATCATAAATATAATGCACGACATCAAATACCATGGGAATATTCACCATGGTATACCAAAACAATGGACCATAAATCACTAACAATAAACATTAACGTTAATTAATGTTTGTGGTTAGTGATTTATGGCCCATGGTTTTGATATCCCATGGTAAATTTGCCCATGGTATTTGATATCCCATGGTAAATTTGCCCATGGTATTTGATGTTGTGCATTATATTTATAATTTTGTTTCTATGTCCCAAATGATTTTTTTTATATTTTTTTGCTCTTAATAAATTATATCTATATTGTGATATAAGTACAAATATTGTTTTTGGTAAGTTAATTTTTATAACAAAAAATATAATAATTCAAATACCTCTATCTAGCTATTATCTCGATAGAGGTATTTGAACTAATAATTTTTTCCTTGTATTTGAATTAATATAGTTTTTTTATGGTTAAAAGCATGATCAATCGAGCTTTTAAATTAACTACAAATAAACCCTCGACCGGGGTATTTAAAAAAATGTGCATAAAACCTCGATCGAGGGCTTTAAAATAGGCTTTTAGCTCCCTTTTCTAATTTTTTTCTCTTTTTTTTTCCTCCGGACCTAAACCCTGTTCTAGGAGGCACATTTAATGACGAAATTCATACTAATGGATTCATCGATGAATCATCTATCCATTGGCATACAATTTACGTGTTTATGAGTTCATATGATATTTTTTTTGAAACTTACACTTATAAAACCATGTCAACAACTTCAAATCAGTGCAACAAAAATCAAAAACCGAAAATGTACACAACAAAGATATTTCAAAAATTATATATGCCTTAGATCAACACGTGCTATTCAAAAGGGTAATTATTTATTTTTCTGATTTTTGTAACCAGTAAAATGTTTTTACATGCACACACATGTGTGCGAAATGCAATTAGAATTTTCAAAAATTAAAAAAATATATAATTTTTCATCATAAATTTTTAATAAATATGTGCACTCGAGTGCATTTTTTCTAGATTATCTTTGTATATATTTTTTGAAAAATTATGCATTTATTACTAAATTATTTTATGTGCACAGAATCCACTTGTAAACTTTTCTTGAAATTTACAAGAACAAACCTATCATTAAATGCAATTTTGGCATATTAAATAATTTTATTATTAAAAATATTTATATAACTAGAAAGACAACATAATTTCCTATAATTTGTTTATTATGTGTGTGTCAAATTTCACAAGACATATATGATTTTTAAGGGCTTCAATTTAACAAATGAGTAAAAAATTAATTTTTCACTGTCACTTTTGGCAAAAAATGTTACCCATCTTCATGGATTCACCTTAAACCATCTAGAATATTCACAATAAAATTTCGTATTGATATTGGGAATGAAGTAGTTCCTTAGTTCCAAGTTGAACCCATGTTTATGTGGATCCAAGGGTAATGAGCGAAAACGAGTTGGGACTCAAGGTTCTTGTTCTCTGAGTGTAATATAATTTTCTTATGAGTTGAATAATACTCCTCCATATTTTTCTCCTTATCCTCTTCTTGATAAGTGGAATTTTGGGTCAGTAGGCCACGTATATCCTTCAAAAGCCCCCCCTGATGTTTTCAAGCTAATTTTGTAGATCAACTTGGATATCCCCTTTGAATGTTTGGAATTATTTTTTGGTTACCATATGCATTATGCCCCCCTTTACTAGCACAATAGTTTCAAGGTTTTCTACCATTTTTCCAAGCTTGGACAACCCAAATTCCACCTCTTCGTCCCCTTCTTATATAATGGATGAGCCTTCAAGAGGGTTAGCGAGTGTAGAATTTTTTCCACCACCTCTTTCCATGTGGCCCACTAATATTTACTAGAGTTATTCTCTATTTTTTATTATTATCTATGACACCTTTTGGATCACCCTAAGCAAATATTCCAACCAAAAGTTATGCAAATTTCAATTTAACATACCTTTAAAAACCCTAGTTTGTAGATTGTCTTGTTGGCCAACCTTTCTCCTAAAGTATCTTTGAGACTTCATCCCCTAATCTGATTTGGAAATTTTGGCTTATAGTAGTATAATATGTCTTCTCTACAATCCATATGTTTGACCAAATTTTGATGTCCCAAAATAAATTTATGGTAACTTTCCTAAAACTTGTTGTTTCCCCTTTAAGAGAAAAATCGTGTACGACTTGCCATGTGTCTAATATTTTTTTTCTACTTTTGAAATTTTTACCAAGAACACTATGGTTTGTAATTTTCTTATGTAATAGATGGTACTCGGTTTCGATCTTGCAAGCTTAAGATATAATAGTTTTAATTAGAGCACATATTTGAAACTAGTTTTTGGACTAGTAGAAAACCCTAATTTCAACAAGTTGTAACTCCGAACTTATAGCAATCCAAGACATGAAATTTTTACCTTGTGTACTTTTCTATATCTCTTGAGGCTCTAAACAAATCACTATTTGAAACACCCTCTTTGAAGGGACAACCTCTTTTTACAATATATCGAATGCATAATATGAGATGATCTCTAAAACTAGGTATCCTTGGTATATATAGGAGACAAAGGTTACAATTACAATTACAATTAAGGTCCTAGCCAACCAATAAATACAACAATAATGTAATAATATTTAAGGCTTAACATCCCTTCCCTAATTTATTCGTTTTCTCTTCCATCCTCACTTTATAGTTACTTATTATTTTTCTTGTCAAGTTTGATCATCCCATTCATAGTTACAATATGATTCTTCACATTAAGTTTTGTAGACTACACTTTTGCCAATGATAAGTTGGAAGTCCTTTGAAGAATGGCTTCCAAATTGTGTGCAAATGGGACAATAATTTCACAAAACATTATTATTTATTGCAAACTTCATCGTTATTCTAATATGACACTATATGTTTATGAATGAGATGTTGATTCAAGGCAACAAGACACAAAATTGACTTAAGTGACACAAATGATTCAAGTGATACATGAAAGACACAATAATGATGCAACGAGACATTGAGATGAAATAAAACAAAAATAACAAAGTTTTCAACATTTTGAGGATTATTACTATGATGCTAAAATGTCACAACAACAATGCAAAATCGCAACACAAAAATATAATTTGCGTATGCAAAAAAAATAAATTGTTGGTTTGATGGCTACACTAACACAAATCAATGATGTTCAAATCTCATATTGTTGGAAAGATACCATAAGCATTTATATATGCAATTATGGATAATTGAAATTTTAAACTTCTATAGAATGGGAAATTGTTGGAAATATTGTTGGCATTGTTGTCAAAATGTTAAAGGCAAGGGGGGACTACAGATAGAGATTGCAAACTGAAGATTATTGAAAATATTGTTTTGGATGACCAATTTGGATACCCTATATTTGAATTAGTTGTATCTATAGATATATAGCTCAAATTGGAGTAAGTTGCATGGTTGGAAAGCTTATTCTAATACCTTTCCAACAATATATTGAAGTGCCACCAACTCCTTAGAAATTAGGATATATTAAAGAATTTGTAAAGGAAACCTAGCCAAAATGTCAGGTCCTCCCTCCAAGGATATTGTACAATGTTAGTTGGCCCAAAAAGTGATCAAACATTTGTATAAATAAGAGGAGTGCCTTACTCATTTGATTATCCATCCAAGAAAGTATGGAGCTTTGAAAAAGTGCGGAATTCCTAGGAAAAATGAGTTTTATGAGGTTCTAATATATGATTTCTTAGGTTTTTCAAAGATGTTCTTGATGGATTCTTGAATATGTTCTAAGGATGAGAAGGCACATATTCTGAAAATGAAGAGATTGTTTTCTTGCAGGCACTTCTCTGATTAAGAATAGGTATTGTGATGGATGTGCAACAATTAAAATTATCTTATGTAGTGTAGAACATGAGAAGGTGACAACTATGAAGATTATCTTGTAGTGTAGAGTGCGACAGTTATCCTACGCAGTAAAATTCATGTGTAGTACAAAAGCTAGGGTTGTTGTGTGAATATAAGAATATGTATATTAGAATACGTAGACTAGAGTGTGTAGAGCAGAGTATGTAGAGAAGAGCGCATACAACAAAGGGCGCATAATAGAGTGCGTAGAGTAAAGTGTGTAGATCAGAGTGCACAGAGGATGGTGCCTAGATCATGGTGGGAAGAACAGTTTGTGTAGAGCAAAGTGCACCAAGTAGAGTATAGTAGGTGAAGTGTTGTGCAATAGTACATCATTACAGAAACTAGGGAGTTGGTGCTGCAGAATCTAGGGAGTTGGTGCTAGAGAATATAGGGAGTTGGTTCTTCCTTCTAGTTGGTGCTAGAGAATCTAGGGATCTTGTTCTTCCTTCTAGTTGGTGCTAGAGAATCTAGACGATTGGTGTCTCCTACAAATTTTTTCTTGTAAATTTTGGATATTGGTGTCTCCAACAACTGGCTGTCTACAAATCATTGTAATTATGTTTTTAGAAAGAACGCCATTTGTGGTTTTCTTCCTTATTGGGTTTCCACGTTAAAATCACGTGTCGATTATATTGTGTATTTTTTATTACTACTCGATGTGATTAAAGGACAACATAAATAAACTTTGAAAGTTAGAAATTTCCCTATAATAATTCACTCCCCCCTCTCAGTATAGATAAACATTCCATCAATCGGTATCATAGTCAGATTCGTTTAGAAACAGTCTAACCACAGGAAGGCATATCACTACACAAATTAAATCACTATGCAGACATGGACATATGTGAAGGTCACTAAACAAACAGGGAACCATAGTTTGATGGATCCAATTATGTTTTTTGGAGCATAAGAATGGAATTATTTTTGCAGTCACTTGGACTTGACATCTAGCAAGTAATTGAAAATGGTTATAAAGTTCCAAAGACTCCACCAACAGATGCATCTATGAAAAAGTTGTATGAATGCAATGCAAAAGATAAAAATACAATATTATGTGGCCTAGCATATTCAAAACTTACAAAACTTACGCAGTGTAAATCAACAAAAGAGACGTGGGACAGAATCCAAAGCATTTATGAAGGAGATGATACAGTAAAGAAGGAAGAACCACAAACTCATAGAGGCTTGTTTGAGAGCCTCAAGATGAAGGAAGATGAAAATATCACATCCTACTTTCTCGGTATAGATGAAATAGTTAACACGATTAGAGGCCTTGGAGAAGAAGTTCCAGAAGATGCAATTGTACAAAAGGTGTTGAGATCTACGCCTATGAGATTTGATTCCAAGGTATCAATCCTAGAAGATAGAAAGGATCTTGACAAAGTGACAATGGATGAACTCCATGGAATTTTTACTACTTATGAAATGAGAATTGATAAAAACAATCCTTCAAGGAGGGAAGCATCCTTTAAGGATTCTAAGAAGACATAAGGTAGCAAGAAAGAGTCAAGTAAGAGTTCCTCCGATGAAGAAGAAAAATTTGTGAAGAAAATCAAGAGAGGTCATGCCAAGTACAAAGGTAAACTACCTTTTAAATTTTTTGAATGTGGTAAAATAGGTTAATTTTCTTCTAAAATCCCTTATAAAGAAATTAGAGAAAGTGATAACAAGGAGGATCATAACCATAAAGAAAGAAGGAAGATACAAAAAGGAGGAGTATCCGAAAATAAGAAAAGGTTCATTCAACAAAATAAGAGATTGTATTCTAAAGAAGACAATAACTCATTAGATGAAGACGATAGTATACAAGAGATACTTTTCATGGCAATAGAAGAAGAACTTGAGAATGAAAATTATGAATATGAAGTAAATGCTGAAGTAGATTTTGAAGGCGAACTTATCAGTTCTTTAGATGACATGAGGAAATCAAGAAATAATAATAAGAAATTGAGGGAAAAACTGTTGAAGTATGAAGAAGAAGTAAGAAAAATAGAAGAAGATCTAACATGACAACTAAAAGAAAAGGAAAAAATGTGTGAGGAATTGGAGGATGAAATTTTATCCTTTAAAAGGGAGCTACAGAAATTAAGAACCCAATTAAGCCATCAACAAAAAATTGGCAACAACATGAAAGTATTAAATGAAATCATCAACAAACAAAGTCCATTTTATGATAGGTCTGGGTTAGGAAATGGACAATAAAATTTGAAGAAGGTTCAAGCTCAATGGTGCCTAATTTTAAAGTAGAAATACGAAGTTTTGCAGATGTGCTCAAAAGTTCTATCAAAGGGGGAGACAACAATCTCAAAAGGAAGGAGAACAAATAGTCATCTCACATAAACAAATGATTTGTTCCATCTAGAAGACCTCTTACTACTAGGCATCAAACTCTCTTTTTGGGTCATTGTTGTTTGACCCGCAAAAATTTTGGTCATAAAGCTGTAAATTGTAGAGCATTTGCAAAACATGATTTTGAAAGAAACCTTAAAGTATTCAATATTGGTCATATGAACAACGAAATAAAAAAAACCGATTGGATTTATGAATGAAAATCTAAATTCCTTTGACCCCTTGAAACTAGATATTGAGTGCTATGAATGTCGCAATTATGGCCATAAAGCTTGGAACTTTAAAATCCAGTTGATGGCTACTCAGTAGAATGAAATCAAGTATTCTTCCTATGAGAAATATCATACAAAAATTTGGCAGAAAAATATGGAAAATCAAAACAGAGAAGAATGTGATTTGGACTTACATGCTCAAAGAAATATAAGTCATTGGTATATTGATAGTAGATGCTCCAAACACATGACAGAAGATAAGGAAAATTTTTAGATCTTAAAAAGGAAAGAGGAGGTAGTTTTTACTTTGGACATGATGGCTCTGCCAAAATTCTTGGGAATGTCATAGCGAGTCTTGGGAATGAGAAGGATAAACCATAAAATGCATTACTTATTAAAAACATTAAGCATAATATTCTCAACGTCAGTCAAATGTGTTATCAAGGGAACATCCTCATTTTGACTCCAAGAAACGTAAAATGAGGAAGTAAAACTCAGGAAAAATGGTAGCAATAGCATACATAACTCCAAATAATATGTACATCTTGGATGAAAGAAAATAAGAAATATGTTGTTTGGGGTAAGTAGATGAAAGTTGGATTTGGCACAAAAGAATGTGCCCTATAAATTTTTACAATCTGGTAAAGATTAGCAAAAGGAAAGTAGTAAGAGACATACCTAAAATTACAAAGCCTTTAAATTATGTTTGCAAGCACTTCTTACATGGAAAGAAAACAAGGGCAAGTTTTAAAACATGAGAATATTCTACAATAAAACCTTTGGAACTAATGCATACTAATATTTGTGGGGAAATGAGAACAAAAAGTATAAATGGTGAATCTTACTTCATTCTCTTCATTGATGACTATATTAGAATGACTTGGGTCTCGTTTGTAAAAAATAAATCAGATGCCTTTGAGATGTTCAAAGTTTTTAAAGAAGAATTTGAGAATGAAATTGACTTAAAAATTAAGTTCCTAAGATCAGATAATGGGAGTGAATACACCTCAAATGAATTTGAGGAATTCTATTAGAAACATGGAATTATGATACATTTCTTGGCTTCCATGTCTCCATAACAAAATGGAGTAGCAGAGAGGAAGAACATGACTGTGCAGGAGATGGCTAGAACAATGTTGAATGAATGAAAACTATATGATATATTTTGGACCCAACGAATTCATATTGTTGTCCATATTTTAATCATAAAATGTCTTGTTGAAAATATGAAGCATAATATTCTCAGTGTCAGTCAAATGTGTGATCAAGGTTACATCCTCTCTTTTGACTCCAAGAATGTAAAATAAGGAAGGCGAACTCTGAAAAAATGGTAGTTATAACATACATAAACTCCAAATAATGTGTACATCTTTGATGAAAGAAAATAAGAAAGATATTGTATGGGGAAAGTAGATGAAAGTTGGATTTGGCACAAAAGAATGGGCCATATAAATTTTTACAATATGGTAAATATTAGAAAAAAGAAAGCAGTAAGAGACATCCCTAAAATCATTGATATCTTACAATGTTCTATCCATCTCCTACACAATTATGTTCTTCCTCTTTGCTACTCCATTTTGTTATGGAGTACCAACAACAGATAAATGTATCTTAATTCCATGTTTCTCACAGAATTCTTCAAATTCAACAATTAAGACATTTCCTATTTAAAATATGGACACCAATATGAATTTCTTGGGTCCAAAACACCTCAAATGAATTTGAGGAATTCTATGAGAAACATGGAATTATCATACATTTCTTGGCTGCCAGGACTCCACAAAAAAATAGAGTAGCAGAGAGGAAGAACAAGACTGTGCATGAGATGGCTAGAACAATGTTGAATGACTCCAAACTATCTTATATCTTTTGGACCCAATAAATTCATATTGTTTTCCATATTTTAAACAGGGGACAAATAAGAGATGATAATAACAAGACTCCCTATGAACTTTGGAAAGGAATAAAGGCAACAACTAATCACTTACTTGGGAACTCCAAAATTTATGAACGGATCTTACTTGGGAACTCGTCAAGAAGCAAGACCTATAAGTGTTATAATTTGAGACTAAAAAGGACAGTGGAAAGTCCAGATGTGAAAATAGATGAAACACTCACCCATAGATCAAGAAGACCAGTGGACATGGATGAAGATGATCAAACAATAATTAAACAACAACAAGAAGAACTACGAGATGAAGAGCAATAAAGAGAACAACAAGAACAAGTACAACAAGAAGAACAAGAATAAATTGGAAGACTAGATACAACGGCTCCTTCTAGGTATTTTCAAAAGAATCACTCTGAGGAATTAAATATCATTGGTGATAACAAAAAGTAGGCATATAAACAAGAAAGAGGAACTTGGAAAGAACTTTTGAAGAGGTACACTTCTCTCTGTTGTCCAAAATAGATCCAAATTGTTTTGATGAAACTAGGAATGATGAACACTGGGTGAATTCTATGGAAGAAGAGTTGAAGAAGACTGAGAAAATGAGACATGGGAACTTGTCTCAATACCCATAAAAAAAATGTGATTTGCACTAAACGGGTCTTCAGAAACAAAGTGAATGAAGATGGACAAGTAATCATAAAAAAAAATACTAGTGTACAAAGGATATTCTCAAGTTGAAGGAATATATTTCGAAGAAACTTTTGGTCTTGTAGATAGAATAAAAGCAATTGGAATTTTCTTGGCCTATTCATGTTCCAAATTTATCAAGGTATATCAAATGGATGTAAAATCAAGCTTTCTAAATGGAGAATTGGAAGTATAATTTTACATAGAACAACCATAAGGGTTCCTACTATAAAAAAAACAAAGACCGTGTTTGTAGATTAAAGAAATCCATGTATGGATTAAAGCAAGCACCTAGAGTTTCATACTCAAGGCTAGAAAAATACTTGCCGCAACAAGGATTTAGAAGATGAGAGGATGACTGTAATTTATACATAAAAATTGAACATGAAAATATGGTTATAGTTGAAGCCTATGTGGATGATATTATATTTGAAAGTGATGATTATAGGTTAAGTAAAAAAATTGCACTAGAAATGAAGTAGTTTGAAATATCTATGCTCGGAGAGTTGACCTTCTTTTTGGGACTATAGATTTCCTGACTTAGTAAGGTTATTTTTATTTCTCAAACCAAATATGTAAAAAAAATGTTGAAGAAATTTAACAGGGAAGATTGTAAACCACTATGTACTTTGATGATCATTGGATGCAAGTTAAACAAAGACTATTAAGCATAGGAAGTGGATAAAAACTTTACAGATCAATGATTGGCAACTTGTTATAGGTAAAATCATCAAGACCAGATGTTTTTATATAGGATGTAGGAATATTTACAAGATTTCAAGCAACACCTAAGGAGTCACATGTTCAATGTTAAGCCCTAAATGTTGGGCACATCCCCCCTATAGCGTGGCACATCACCCCCTATATGGTGGGTTATTACATACTATTGATGTGGGATTGGGTCTATTAGTGGGTCTATTAGTTTTTATTGTACACCTATGTATCTTGATTTAGGAAGGGGATATTATCATTTTATTCATCATTGTATCTTGTCTTGCCTTATGCACTTAGTACATTGTGTAAGGAGGTTCCTCCCTCGAAGAGGATTGCTATTCATCTTTATTCTTCATTATTAAGGCCTAGATTAATTTCTTATCATCTATTTTTTCTATTTTTATGTTATTTCTGGGACTTGGTTGCACAACATTTAGTATCATAGCTCTTTCCTTGGTACTTGGTTGCATAACGTTTGGTATCAGAGCTCTTTCCTTGAGACCGGTTTCTTCAAAACATGCCATCTTGGAATATTTCCTATAAAAAAATTTCTACAACGATTCAAACATCGAGACTCAAAAAACAAGTCCAAAATAGACCGAGCTATATATGGTCCAAGTTTCATATCTTGATACATTACAGGTTCGTATATATTCATCTTGGAATCTAGGGTATTTTACTAGTCCAAAAACTAGTCTAAAACAAGTGTTCTAGGGAAAAAGGTCATATTTGAGGCATCCGAGATCCAAATTGAGTGAGACATATTACATAAGAAAGAATATGGACCAAGGTATCTATGGTATTATTTTCAAATGCAGATAAAAAAATATTGGACATGTGACATACCGTACAAGTTTGCTATTCTGAAATGATAAAAAATAAGAAGTTTTGGGAGATTTGCAATAACTTTTAATTGGCACTTCCAAATTAGGTCATACCCGCAGCATCGAAAAGAGGACACACAAGGATACAAAAATATGAATTTTCATATCGAGAGGAGACGAAATTGAAAATTTATAGCAGTTCCCAGTCCGCCATAAAACAATATTCCAACTAGTGTTTAAAAAAGGTACACCATATAAATTTGAATAACTTTGAGTAGAAGGATATATTTGTATTGTTCAAAATTCCAACAAAATGAAGTGGAAAAAATCAGACTCCTCTCAAACCACTAGAGGATTCATCCTTGACATACGATGAAAGTGAAGACATATCTTTTGGGGTGTCCAAGTTGGAAGATATGATTAAAGGGATGGGTAGTAAATATGATCTTAAGGGGATTAAAGAGGATCTCGAGGGGACGATGAGTAAATAAGATTCAAGAATTGAAGGAACTAATAAAACATATTTTTATTCCTCTTTCATCTACTCGAGAAGGGGATAAGGAGGAAAAAGGGGTAATATTCCAGTCATGGATTGTAGAAATTGAAAAATAATCGAAGAACAAGAAGTTTGAGACCCAGAAAATTTGACGATTCACTACATTATCATGGTTTCAAATTAGGTCGAAGGAACTACTTTACTCCCAAAATTGACATGAGAAAGTTTGATGGCAATGATCCAATAACTTGGATATTCTAGATGGAGCAATTATTTGATCTATACCAAGTGCCAACTTTGCAAAATATAACTTGTGCATCCTTATATGTAGAGCTTGATCAATTTGTATGGTATCAATGGATTTGTGACCATAAAAATGACTCTATTATCCATTGGTTTATATTAACAGAAGAATTGATTGCACATTATGGGGATATAGATAGAAACACCTTCTTTATCTAGTTGGTAAATCTCAAGCAAAAGGTCCAGTTACAGAGCACATCAAGCAATTTCAAAAGCTAAATATCAAAGTGAAGAATAATTTAGAAGATAATTTATTAAATATATTTATTGGAACCTTGAATGATAACATTCAACATGAGGCGTGTCTCTTCGAACCACCATACTTGGAGAAGGATTTCATGATGGCAAGGAACGCTGAAAGTAAAAATATGGTGGTGGACACTAGAAATACCACTTCCAACACATCCAGAGAGAATGATGTTCCTTCTTCTAACCCACATCATAAGTTGACACCTCAAAAATTGGAGGAAAGAAGAGTGAATGGTATATGCTTTAATTGTGACTGCAAGTACAATAAGTGGCATAAGTGTGGAGAAAATAAATTATTCTACATAGAATGTGAAGAGGAAGAACACAAATAATAGAAACCACTACAAGGGGGTTAATTAGAAGTGATTACTCCCACCATATCTTGTCATGCTTTGGCTGGAATTAGCACTCCTCAAACTCTAAAGATTGAAGGATATATAAAAAATAAAAAGGTAACAATGTTTATTGATTCCGGTAGTACTCATAATTTCATTCACTATAAAGTAGCAAAAGATCTAAATTCTTTGTATATCCAATGCCATATTTTCAAGTAATGATTTCATATGGAGGAACCATCAATTGTTCAAGGAAATGCCATAATATAAATATTACTTTGGTAGAATATGTATTGAATACTCCCCTGATGGCTATCCTAGTGGGTGGTGGTGGTGATGTTGTATTAGGGGTTCAATGGCTATAATCATTGGTAACAATGGCTTTTAATTTTCAGAATCTTTTCATGGAATTTTCTTAGGAAGGAAACAAATTTGTGTTAAATGGTATCATAGGGAAACCAAGCAAGGTGATCAACTTTGATGGTATGACAAAATTGTTAAAGAAAGGACAACAAGGTGTAATTACACATTTATGCTCACTAGATGTTCAAACATCTAAGGCTCCTATTTCCTCGAATTTCCAAAGGGTCCTTAATAATCCTTTTAAGGTATTTGAAGATATTCCAATAAGTCTTCCACCTATTAGAGATCTGGAAGATGTTATTCACTTAATTCTAGAAATCAATCCTTCTAGAATTAGGACTTATAGATACTCCTAGGGTCAGAAGAATGAAATGGAGCACATGGTTGAAGCAAAGGTAGTAAAATCTACAGTTCAAGTAGTGTCATATCACAAAGAGCATCGACAAGCAGTTCTCCAAAACCTGAACATGCCAAAAAACACAATGAAATGACATGCAAATCAACATCATCGTCAAAAGGAGTTTTGAAGAAGGAAAAATCAAATGGGAACTTGAATAAATCATTGAAATAGGGACAAAAAAACTATGAAATCAGGCTATTACTAAGTACCTCATCAAGTGGAAGAACTTACCAGTTGCATATTCGACATGGGAAGACACGTCCTTCATACAGATGTAACCACAACTACCCAAGCATTGAGGACAACACTTTTCTGAAGGGGAGGGGCATGTTAATCCCTAAATGTTGGGCACATCCCCCCTATAGTGTGGCACATTACCCCCTATATGGTGGGGTATTACATATTATTGATATCGGCTTAGGTTTATTAGTATTTATTATACACCTATGTGTCTTATATATAGGAGGGATATATTTTCACTTTAGTCATTATTGGATCTTGTCTTGTCTTATGTACGTAGTACATTGTGTACTAGTACAAAATGAGAGATAAATTACAAAAAAAAACCTAAATCTGCATATTATTTACCATTTTTTATTTGGTGACCACTAGTGGTAAATTAGTGGTTATTGATCACATGACCAAAAAAGTGGTCATATTTAAATTGGTCATTTATAGTTTATCTTGTGGTCATATGTTTGGCCGTGTATTTGGTCATTAATTGTCATAATTAATGACCAAATATATGACCACAAGATAACATATAAATGACCAAACTAAATATGAGCACATTTTTTGTTGCATGATCAATGACTTCTAATTTACCACAAATGGTCATTTATATGTAGATTTTGGTCATATTTTGGGTCATTTATCTCTATTTTTGGAGTGGTCATTTTAGCTCATTTTAGTGTTTTCAGAATATATATAGGGCATGGAGGAATCACACCACCAACCTCATTCCTATAAGGCATGTGCTCTTCCATTGAGATAACACCCTTAAATATAATATATTATATAATTTTACATTAGTGTTGTAAAACACAAACATGGTATAATTCAAAAGGTTCTATGATCATAATACAGTCAAGGGATTCGTGAATATTATATAATTTGTAAGAAGGCAGCCTAAAAAAAGGCACATGTAGACATGTTTGAAATATTCATCAGAAGAACACAATCTATTTACCAAACTAAAAAGAGATTTTTGCCTCCAAGACTTGTTCCAAGAAGATTTGAATTGCGCTTCATGTGGTTTGCTAGTGGTGTCTTGCTTGCTGCAGGATCGTAGTGATTCATCTCAGGATTCATGCCTGTTTGGAGTCTGAGTGGATTGTGATGTGCTGTAGAGGGTCTCGCCTTAGATTCTGTAGTTTTTGAAGGTCGGTTTTGCCTCCATGAATTCGCTCCAAGAAGATTAACTGCTTCTCGGTTTGGTTCGCTTGTGGTGTCCTACTAGCTGCAGGATAGTGGATATTCAACTCAAGATTTTCCCATTCGATCCAAGTCTTCCTGGATTGTTCTGGAGGCTGTGTTGGACCGTGGTGTGCTACAGAGGGTCTTCTAATAAGATCCATTAGTCTACAGTGAGGCATTTGGATTTATATCCTCTGTCTGAGAGTGCTCATGGCCTCTGGAGGGGGTCCCCCCTCCTCTTCAAGAGATTGATGTTTTCAAACTCCTTATTGCATCCTATGGGAAGAGAAAGGGAAGTCCAATGGTGTAGAATTTTGTGAAGAAAATAGATATTCCTTTTGTTTATCTTCCCGTAGAACGTACTTGCTGGACTGCCTTGAATCTAGCGGAGCATGGGCTCATTGGGAAATTCATCGGTCTTTTTCCTTCTTCGAAGGCAATCGATGGTTGGGTTCAGCGTAATTGGAGGCCCTAGTCTCTAAAGGAATTCACAACCATTTGATTGGCGAATGATATTATGTTTTTGTGTTTGAATCAGCTGAAGATCGAGACCTCATTTTTCGAAACGATCCATATTTTATGGGTCCTCAAGAGCTCTATCTAAACAAGTGGAATCCATACTTCAACCCTACCTAGGATGTGCCATAAGCTATTCTTGTCTAGGTTAGGCTCCCCCATTTACCTCTTCACTGCTAGAATTCAGAATCATTGGAAACCATTGGGAATAAGCTCAGAAAATACATCGATAGGGAAGAAAGGAAAGAACAATATTCATGCGCATGAATTTGTGTCGAAGTAGATTTAGAGATAGGGTTGCCTGAGGAAATTAATTTAAATGTTGCTGAATGGTCTCACATTCAGGAACTTGATTACGAACAACTCCCTTTCAAGTGCCGAAATTGCCATGGATATGGCTATTTTGCTCTTAATTGCAAGAAAAGATTAGAAGAAGAACTCGAAAATGAGAAGACAAATCAATGGACTCAAGTAAAGAAAGAAAGAACCTCCACACATGTGAAAGGTAAAGGAGGAAATGCTACAATTTGATCCATTTCTATAGAGAAAATATTTAAAATCCCAGGCTGCTGGAAATGCTACTACTTCATCAAACCCTTTTGTGGTTCTAAGTCCTTCTGATGATCAGAACTCCCCTGCTCTCGAAGAGGGTGAATTGTAGAAATCTAAAATACATAAAGATGATGGTGATGTGAATCTTGGGTCATGAGAAGAATCTGAACTAGAAATCATAGAAACTCCTAGTGCAGATACAATCCTACAAGACATTCATAAATCACCTACAGGAACTACATCTTTTCCCTCTTATGCAGAAATTCTAAAGATGAAATCAGTTGAGACTTCTGGTTCCTAGGAAGAAGATGACCAATTCACTAAAAAGGAAGGAAGGAAATCTTGAAAGGAGGTTAGAGAAGAAGAATTCGAGAGACTAAAGATGCAGGATAGTCGGGATACAATAGAAACACCATTAGGAAGAAGTAAGTAGAATAGGCCCCCAAAGGGAGGGACAACTCCCTTTTTCATTGGTAAATAATGCATATCATCTCTTGGAACTGACGGGGATTGGGGAATCTATTGAAGGAAAAAGCAGTCAAATAACTACTAAAAATGGAACCCTCTGACATTCTCTTACTCCAAGAAACAATGATTTACGAGGAAGCTCTTTTATCCTTGAGAAGCTTAAAATGGAAAAAGAATGCAAAAATGGGAGTAAGTGCACGGGGCACATCAGGGGGCCTTGCCACATTATGGTTCAAGGATAAATTTATTCTAAAAGCCTTGTTTTCTACCCAACATTGGATATATACAGAATTACAACATATTCCTTGTAAGACTTCCATTGCTCTCTTCAATATTTATGTCCTAGTCAATTTTATAGAGAAAAAGTATGTTGGAAAACTCTATCAGATTATTTAGCAGGGGATCTCAATATTATTTTAGGTCCTAAGGAGAAAAGAAGAGGTTTTTGGGGAAAGGATCCAATTTAGGAGGTCTTGGAGTCTCCAATTCATGCTAGAGACCTTCTCTATTTCAAGCCCAAGAAAGGGTGCTTCACTTGGGCCAATAATAAAGTTGGGGCGGCTCAAATTTCTACTTGTCTTGACATATTTCTAGTTGAAATCTCTTTGATGGATGGAAACATGATAATTTCTTCCAAAATTCTGCCAAATCTTACTTCTAATCATCACCCTATCTCTCTGTTGTTTGAAGAAGAGGAAAACCTAGGACCAATTCTGTTTCGGTTTAGTCCCCTATGGATTTAGAGGGAGGGCTTATGGGAAACAGTCTCATAAGTTTGGTCCCAATTTGTTGATGGCTCCCCCAGCTTTGTATGGGAACAAAAACTTAAGCACACTAAATACGCTTTGAAAAATTGGATTAAAACTCCTCTCCCAAATTCGTCGAGAAGTAGGGAAGCGTCTATGCATGCTTTAGCTAAGCTTCAACTTAGTATGGAGGATTATGATATTTCTAAACCACAATTGGTGAACTAGCAGGATGCACAAAATAATAGATTTCTATCCTTTCACTAGGAAGAAGAACAAATGCGTCTAAAGTCTCGTAGCCTCTGGTTGCTTGCTAGGGATAAAAACTATGCCTTCTTCCACAGGGAATGCAGATCCAGACTCCCCTGAAATCATATTTTGGAAATTTCTACAAGTGAAGGAGAAGGCATTAAAGGACAATCACAACTACAGCAGACTACTAGAACGCATTTCCAACAATTGTTCCATGAGGACGGTATCTCTGATGACATTGTGAATGCTGAATTTTTATCCAACATACTCTCTTTGGTCAGTCCTGAGGTTAATGCTGGATTAGTAAAACCTTTCACTGAAAAATAAATTGTGGATGTTATATGGGCTATGGATTCGGATAAATCCCTCGTGCCTGATGGATTCTCTATCCATTTTTACAGAGTTTCCTAGAATATTATTAAATCAGACCTCTTCTGTATGATCTCAGAATTTCTTAAAAATCCAAAGTGGGAGGGAGCACAAATTATACTTTCCTTTCCTTAATTCCCAAGTAAGTTAATCCAACATCTTTTGAAAGGTTTCGAACCATCTCACTCTGTAATGCCTCATACAAAATCCTGTCCAAACTCTTAGCCAATAGACTAAAGCCTCTATTAGGAACATTAATTTCTCCTCTCCAGGGGGGGTTTGTAAAAGGAAGACACTTGATTGATAATGTGATTCAAGTGCAGGAATCCCTCCATTCCATATTTCATAGGAAGGAGAAAGGCATTCTCATCAAGTTGGATATGAAAAATTCCTTTGATCGTGTTAAGCTGTCCTTTCTCTATAAAGTTCTTTTCTCTTTCAGATTTAGTGCAGATTTTGTTCGATTGATAAAAGCTTGCATAGATAGGCCCTGGATAGCACCTCTTGTTAATGGAAGACCAACATAATTCTTCTAATCTTTAATAGGTCTTCGACAAGGGTGCCCTCTGTCACCTTTCCTTTATATTTGATGTCTGAATCTTTAAGCAAAAAGGTTTCAGCAGAATTGGTTGCAGGTTCTCTCCCTGGAATTAAGATAGCAAGAGGTGTGGATCCTATAAACCATGCTATTTTTACTGATGATTCTCTCCTATTGGGAGGGGAATCCTTAATCATTGATCGAGCCTTCAATGAAATATTACAAAATTTCTATATAACTTCAAGAGCTATGATTAACAAAAGCAAGAGTGTTTTATATTGTTGGAATGTAGATCATCTGTCTATTCTTAGAATAGCCCAATCCTTGGGATTTCCTAGTTTTGATAAGTGGGATAAGATAAACTATTTGGGCCTTCCATTAAACTTGGGACCTAGCTATCCTTTGTTGTGGCTGGAAGTGATCAATAAATTTAAATAAAAAATAGTTTATTGGGGTGGAAAATGGTTTACAAAGGCTGGTAAATTGATTTTGATTAAGGCGGGCCTTTCAACCCTCCATATCTTCCAATCCTCTCTGCTTCTAGCTCCCAAATCCATCTCGTCCCAGATATCCAAGCTTATTCGGGACTTTATTTGGGAGGGTGGAAAAGGCAATAAGAAAAATATGCATTTGGTAAGTTGGGATATTCTCAAAAGACGAAATTCAGAAGGTGGTTTGCAAATTCAAGATCTAGAATTGGAAAATCTCGCATTGGGAGGTAAGCTCATCTGGTAGAAGTATGAATACAAACACCATCTGGTAAGAAAGATCTTTTGGATGAAATATTTAAAGGGTGGTTCTATAAGAAACTTAAAAACTACAAACACCCCTACATGCACAACAATCTGGAATTTACGCAGAAGAGGAATAAATAATATTCATCATCATCGATATAGAATCCCTGACAACAGGAAGAGGAATTTATTGTGGGATGATAATATCTTAGGTAACCATCCTCTTGCCTCTTACATCTCGCTAAATGATATCAAGGCATGGTTAACCAATAAGGGACTTCTTCGGCTGACATATATTTGTATATGGGACAACACTGGGAATTGGGTTGGATGGTATTTTCCTGTGATCTCGAAGCATCTTCTCTTCCAACATAATTTACTGATATTATCTTTATCAGACTTGCACCTATTCACTACTCTTATAAAGATAAATGGGGTTGGGGAAGATATGGAAAATACTCAGCTGCATAAGGTTTCTCTGAATTACAAACTCCCTTTGTCTCTTGCTTATCCCCTGTGCTCTAGAAATTTGTTTGGTCTTCATACAGTCTTCCCAAGGTAAAATTATTCACATGGCTGCTTATGCACAAGAGGGTGTTGATAGGGGAAAATCTGATCAAGCGCGGGTTCCATCGACTGTTTAGGTGTTTCTTCTCCAACTCTGCAGTTGAAACGTTGGATCATATTTTTATTGAATGTGTTTTATCCCAATCGGTGTGGGAGTTGGTCCTCAATGGACTGATTGCTTCTGCTCC
The DNA here is from genome assembly GCA_001517045.1 of Pseudotsuga menziesii. NCBI lineage: Eukaryota > Viridiplantae > Streptophyta > Pinopsida > Pinales > Pinaceae > Pseudotsuga > Pseudotsuga menziesii. The sequence goes on along the minus strand of LPNX010455218.1, from coordinate 1,418,400 downwards.
TTCCCATTCTTCGGTGGTATATTTGTTCATATCCTAGTAGGATCGAATACCAACAATAAGAAATAAAAGCTCTGAATGGATCTAACTTTAGGAATCTATCCCGAAATGCATTTGGTGGAATATGTGGATAGCGAGGAATAACTGGATTTTCAACAGTTTGTCGTCGACTCCCTTGATTGTGGCAAGGAAAATTAAATCCTTCATATTGGAATTCGCTAGCAGATTAGTTTTTCCCTCATCATTTCTAGCAGAAGCTTCATTGTGGATGGGTACCTGCACAATGGGTTCTATAAGGACAGTTTCCTTCAAGCCAATGTGTTCTCCTTCCTAGATAGTACGGTGCTGTGAAGAAGAGTTTATTGACAGGTGGAAGAAATCCTCATCTGCCACAGTTTTCTTTGAAGGTGTGTCTAAGGGGAACCCTGGGACCGCTGGATCTAGAGGCCTGATTATTTCACCTGACAGACTGACTGAATCCTCCTTTAGTTGGAGATTAGGAATAAGGTCGAACAACCAGTCTGAAAGTTATAGTCTCTTTAAGGCATGCCAGATTGCAAAGGAGATTGGGTATAAGTCAATCCAAATTTTTGGAGATTCAGAGATATTAATTAAATTTTTAAACTCAGAAGATCATTTTAACGATTAATTCTTGAATAAAATTCTGCAGAGAATTCAAAATTCATTGATTGAGTTTGAAAGTGTTGCCTCTTTCCATATTTTGCGGGATTTAAATAAAAATGCAGATTCTTTGGCAAATAAATCTTGCTTAATTTCGCAATGAAATCTCTTCTTCAATGGAGAACCCATTGTGTTTCAACCAATTCCTTAAAGGGAGTTACATTGAGTGGTGATATGTTGGGGAGTGATCTCTTCTATTTGTAAGAAATTGTATATTCTTTGCTATTCTTGAAATTTTTATTATGCTCTGAGTGTAATTGGCTGATTTGGTATTTTCCAATTTAGACCTGGAAATTATTTCTTAAAAAAAAATATACCCATTTGAGTTAAAAAAAAAATTCATCAAAAGAAGGTAGCTTGAAGAAGTCACTGGGAAAATTGGAGAAATAGGCTCTCGAAATAGTTTTCAGTTATAGGCAGTCCCTAGAGAATAGAGGTAGGTTCTATGTATAATAAATTGTTGGGAGGAGTAAATATGAAACCACAATCATATACAAGTACTTTGAGAACATCATTAAAGGCATAAGATATTTCTAAGGATACTAAAGTAGTTGCTTCAAAACGAGCATTAGAACTAAGAAAAACAGAAACAGCCACTCTCAAACTAGCATTAAGAGTAGAGTTTTCTTCTCAGGAATATGGAATTTAGGCATAAAAGATACCCAGCTTGAATTAAGCATTAATAGGATTTCCATCTTCCCATATTTTATCCCATGCATCAAAAGTACCAAAATTGAAACAAGCATTAGGCAAAGTTAACCCTTTAGAGGTATATGAATCTAGTGCATTGGAAACAATCACATTGAAAGAAAATTTAAAAGGGGTGAGTAATTAACATACGTCAGAAGTATCATCTTCCAAATAATTTTCATGGGGAGATGAAAAACAAACACTATACAACAAATATTAGAAGCAACTATTGGAAAGCTACAAAAAGGAGCGAGAACTTCTCAGAAATTACAAGTTGTTAATTTATCAACTTGGACGAATGGATAAGGTAGTTCTAAGGCATGCATGGGAGTATTAATTGGAGATAATTATGCATTTTGAACTTCCTCATCAACAAATTCAAGCACATAAACAATAATTATAGGGAATTTGTTAGCTCACAGAGTGCAGGGCATCAATCTCATCAGAAGTTGGCATACACAAAAAACAAATGGATATTTGAAATACACATGGGATTCTTCTTTACTTGAAATTGGAAACCTTAGTCCTGAAAGTAGTATCGATGGTAGTGGAATTATTACATGAACATGTATTTTGAATAATAGAATTAGTTCAAACATAAATGAGGCAATAATCGAGGATGAGAAATCTAGTGCAACACATAATAGTGAAAGTGCTAAGTCTATTGTGAGGGGAGATTCTAAAGAAAGTATGAAAATAAATGTTGCAGAGTTTTGAGGGATCAATAAAATATATGTATTGGAGGTTACATATTCCATGCAACATGTTATTGTAAATAAATTGATAAGAAATTGAGAGCAGACCAAATAATAGATACAATCACCATAATTTTTTTCAAGGAACACAAGTTTACATTTGCCTAGCTTATTCATTGTAGTTGACCAATGCTTTGATGATTTTCTGTAAGAAGTAAGAACTCTTTCCATATGAAATCCAATGGAATAAAATATCAAGAACTAATAAACTCCACCGAAGTATCAAACTTGATGAAAATCTCAACAAAATAATACCAATGAATATGATTTTTAGTCCTCAAATGACCTTGCATCATAATAGTGTTTGATTCTTTAGACAATTAAAAAGGACTTCTAAGTTTTAACCCATAAATGCTCTTTTTTATCATCTTGTTATTTCTCTCATATTTATAAACAAAGACATCAACCCCATTAATAGAGGTAAGTAAAATAAATAATTTGTGCAATGACTAATCACAACTTGATAAACCTTATTCATCAAAATTTAAATACCCATGTTTTCTTTTTTTATATAGGTTCTATTGATAAACATTGAGGCAAATGATAAATAAGAACAACAATTTTATCTTCAGAGTATGCAAAGTTTATAATATGGAAGTTAATAATAATTACAGTTAAAACTAGGTTGTTTCAATTTTTCAATCAATTAAATCTCTTTTTGGATTATTTCATGATTTAAGAACTAGAAACTTGGAAAAAAATTTAAAAAACCAGAGTGTAATAATGTTTATTTAATAACGAGTTAAAATCATTAACCTCATAAGTATTTGACCTAAATAGTATAAATCTTAAAGATTAATATTCTGACAGTAAGCGATCCTTGTTGAAACATGTTTTGAAATGTTCCTTTACTATTATGAGATATGGAATATATACTAACATGAAGACTAGAATTCAAAAGATGAGAATGCACTATAAATTCCATGGAAAAGTAGCTCCACAAATTTAAAATACCATTATTCTTAGGAGTGCAGCTACTCTTGCTGGCATTTTCCAAGGATTGGCCTTCAGAAGTGGAATATTAGGAATAGATTCATTAGGTTCTTTTACTAGGGACTTTGCTAGAATCTCTCCTACATATGATTCAACTTATTTGGAATCAATAGATGCAGTTTCCTGCCAATTGAAACAAAAACATATATTTCATGCTCTAACTATAGAATTATAAGTGGAACTCTAGGAAAAAAGATCCTTGAAATACCATTGAAAAAGAAAAACTTCAGTACCCCATTAGTGGAGGCAAACACCCAGTGAACTATCATTGAATCACTTTTACATTCTATTATTGTTCTTCTACTATCCGATTCATCATCACTTGTTGTGCAATATTGTGATATAGGTTCATTGCATACCAATGCAAAGAAATAATTTTGAAACGATAAATACCTCTGACAAGAAATCATTTATATCTAGAAAACGACCTTTTATATAAAACAATATACATATTTAAATGTTACACCAACCTCTTGTAATGTACACTCCAATCCCCCTCCCCCTCTAAAGATAGAACCGTGTCATGAAATGAAACAAGGGAAGGCTTGTGAGATATTGTGATGCACGATGTACCCATTGCATGGACTTTTGCACATAATCGCTCTTCCATATCTGTTGTGACAACACTGGTACACTTATCAAGGATAGAAAACTTAGGCTTGTGATAAAAAATCCTTGCCATTCCCAATATCTGTTGTTCTCCAAGGGAAATTTCATCACCCCAATTTATTTCCCTCTTCGGAGGATAACGATCCAATAGATACTCAAGGTCAACCTGCTAGTGATAAAACTGGTTTAGTTTTTCCATTCTTTAGTATACATATACCAATGAGTTGGTATGTCCATAAATATAGCTCATGACATAAAATTTTCTAAGAGGAATCTTAATGTTTAATAATCTATAGAATGATGAATAAAATAAGAAGAATATTAGTTCAACTCCAAAGCAAGGAAACAATGCACACACATTCTTCAGTAGCTCATGCATGCCTTACTTTGTAAGTGGTTTAGTTTCCTCTGAGGTTGTAAGAGGATATATCAACTAATCATAGAAGGTTCCAAAAGCAATATAATGCCTTTGTGGCACATAAAATATCTCATTATTGATGTCTGGTCCCATTACAGGTTTTGTAATACAACCAACAACCAAGGGCCAAAGTACTCCAAGCACCCAAAATAAAGAGATTTTACCACTTCCATTAGGACCTATAACATTAATGCAAGAGACTAAAGTTAGAATATTACAAATAAAATGTTAGGGTTAATCTTGACTCAAAAATGAGTCAAATGTGGTTTAGGTTTAACACATGTTTTTGGGCCCGTGGTATTTTATGCCCAACAATATGTTTCCATGGTATTGGTGGCCACTGGTATTTGGTGGCCCATGGTATTACATGTAAGGAAGTATTTATAAGGATTAAGAAGGATCCATTGTAAAGTGGCCTCAAGGTGAGTGGTGGCTAGCTCATTTGGCTTGGCTTGGTTGGTTTAGGTCAAGGGAGATAATATATTTATTATGGTGGTTTTTCCCGATTTTGGGTTTTCCATGTAAACATTGTTTCTATATTTTATGTGTTGTTATGTGGATTTATGTTATTTCATGTATTATTTAATGATGCTTGTTAAAATCTCAATATAAAAGAGATCCCACTGATAAAATGCCCACAACCACTTTTAACTTTCAAGTACTACATAGAGGCCAAAATACATACACAATGAATTTTGTTATTTATTGACTCAAAATTATATGCTACATAAAATAGTAAATACATAAGAGATTAAGCAATATCATTTTTATGTCATCTATGAATTGAAAAAAACAAGGAAATGCCAAGTAGAATAGATGGTATTATAATTTATATCAAAGTAGCTATCCTTTATTGTAGTCATTATTTGCAATGAAAAAAAAAACTAGCGAGGACTTAATATGATCCTATAAGAGAAGTTATCATCAAAGTTTTAAAAGACATGTTGAGGTTAAGTTAAATGGAAACCATAAGTTTAAATTGGGGAATCACATTTGTTTTTACATTCTGTTAAAAAATATCTTGACACCATCAAATTCAGTATGGCTTGCTTCAGTAAAGTAGTTGCCACTCTCTTTATTTTGGATTGCTCGATTTTCACCAGCAACTCTTCGCTCCCTTGCCACAATCATAATTTCTCAAATACATTATGTGGAATACATTATATGTAAATGCTTAAAATTAACCAGACATTCCATAGAATATTAGCATGAATACATTCTGTGTAATGTCCCCATTTAAATAATTGCATAGTAGGACAATTCCATCAATCCTACTAGTTCCCTAGGTTGGATGGATACATTTGGAATTTTAATAAGGGAGATAATAAATGATGTTCAAACATTAGAATGGAATAAACATTTAATAATGGAGCTAATTAAATAAATACAAGAGAAAATTGAAGTGGAAATGGAGCATGGAGACACATGGAGATTATGGGGCCCACACAAGCTAGAATATATGTGCCACATGGCATCCTCCTCTTGCAATTTCGAATCCATGGGAAGCCTAATATTCTTGGATGAGTTATAAGGATAATACACTTTTCCATATGCATCATAGGTTGAATTTGGAAGGAAATGTAACTTACATGGGAGAGGAAGAGTCAAATGGGAGCCTCTTGGACACTTGGGCTAGATTCCCCAACATCTATGACATCTATGACACCAATGATGAAGATGCTATTACATTTATGAAATATTACAGAACTGAAGGATGAAATTTGACCATTATGACATGTTGAGCCTAAATATAGCATCCAAGAATGCGGTCATGTGAGTTGGGGGAGCTTAATGGGTCCCTACTCGAATTGGGGGAAAGATGGAAGGCTAGGGAAGGGAGGACACATGGAAAATCTTGAGCACACACCCTAATTCGAATTGGATTGAGTTTGTGTATGGATTGGTAACCTTATAAGGATAAGGATGTTTATAAAATACAGGTATCAACCAAGATAAGGGATTTTTATCATTTGATAAATTTTCATTTGTGAAGAGAGAGAGCTAGTGGATGACTAGTTTCTCGCCTTAGCCAATTTCGAGGGTGAAAGATTCCCATCCAAGTTGGTGTTTGGAGAGGCCATTCAGGTATTTCATGGATATTTAATGGAATTTTTATTTTCAGGTGTAATATACATGGAATCTCTTGGTTTATTCTAGCGCAACACATTCTCTCAACCATTTCCAGTCTTTATTGCATATTCTTGCTCATGGAGGGATTGCGCTTTGGGTCAGCTATTGTACTATTTGGGAGATATTATCATGGTCCATTTATGATTTTAATAAGATTAATATACTATTTTATTAATATTAATAAAGTATCAGGTTTAAATACCAAAATGTTGTATGTAAAAGTGATTATTAATGAGCAAACAATGACCATTTCCCCACTATATTGATGTATGCCATTGTAATGTTGATGATTTCGAATGAAAGAATGTTTCTATGATATATTTATGATTAATGGATTTACATTGATGAGTATTACAAGTTTCATATCAAACACTTAATCATTTTAAGTCATCTTACTCGGTTTATTTTCATTTGGAGAAGATTTGGTGCAATTTCCCCAAGGGTCGAACTAGTGATTTTGTAGGTGTTTTGGAGAGGGTTATAACAGAATTTATAAACTGAATAATGATTCACATGAGACATTAATAATTTCCCTTAAACATCCTCTTCATCTTTTCATAAATTCTAGTGGGTTTGGGAGCATTTGGAAAGCCAATTTTCAGCATTTACCTATGGGGGAATTGGAACCCCAGTTTGCCAGTGAAAACGTCTACCTTGGCCAGAATATTAAAAAAGTTTGAAGAATTATTTGGAGGGTCATAAATCATCCATGCACATAATATTCAAGTGTTAATATCATTCATATACCTTCTCAGAATATTTGGGAGCATTTGGGTCAATTTGGAGACCTAGACATCAAAACTAGTCAAAGGTTGAAATAGGGAAAAACGAGAAAAATTGGTCATTTTAATAGAATTTATTAAAAAGGGACATTACAAGTGGTATCATAGCATGGTTCTTGCACCTGTGAATTAATACCATACATTGAATAAAATTTTGCAGAGATGTCTTGGTTTCATAATCAACCCACCAAGCCCACTTTCCCTCCTCCCCCGCCAAGGGAAGAAGAAACTACAACCAAAGATATCGAAGCATGATACCAGGGGTATAGAAATTTGAGATGGGATATTCGTGAAAGGTATTCTTTCCAAGGGTATCTTCTAAAGTATGTATTTTTTTACAAGAAGGAAAATGAGAACTCATTAAGGAATAATCAACAATGCACAAGTATGGAGGAGACCAAGGAGCCACCAAGTTATGTGGGTGGTGAAATAGAAAAAGAATTACATTATGAGGATCGAAATTCACTCCCAAGTGACTTTGAAAAAGATGAGGAAACATCACATTACAATGAAAAAGAGTTCCTTGAAACTATAGGATATAATTATGAGGCACATTCTACTATGGACATGGACCAAAGGGAATCTACTGATGGATGCTTGAACTGTGAAGGAGTACCTACTGATGGGTGATCACAACTCTATGTTGGTGACATAGATATCAGATTGAAAAATGTTTCTGCAATACAAATTTGTCATGAGCATGAATATGAATACCTTGTGACAGATAATGAAGAACCAAGATCAACTTCCCCATCAACACTTGAGCTTCAAGAAGTTGATCAAATCAAGCAGAAAGAAGAAGAGGAGGTTCGGTCTCATGAACCATCCTTCATTGAAGGGTCTTTGAATATGAGTTAAAGGGATATCCAAAAGGCCCTTAGCATACTCCATGCCACTCAAGAATTGGTATCAAATTCTTGTTGTAAAATTTCTTCATTGGAGGAGCCATCCTTCCTTGAATACATGGAGAAGATACAAAGAGCAATGTGCAACATCAAAGGTAATTTCATGTATTTTATTTTTGATAGAAACAATGTGATTTAGATTAGTGAATGGCTACATGAATCCTAATTGAAGAATAATGAAGTTATGCATAACCTCAAAATTCAAAACGAGCAACTTCTTGAGAGGTTGCAAGATACTTGTTATTCCTCCTATGTTTCAGATTGTCATATGGTAGATTGATTAGAGGATTCTCATGACATGATGGATCATGAGAAAAATGAAAAATTGAAGGTTCTTTTTGTGTTTTAATATGATATTGATGAGAGCCAATCACTAGTTGTGGTGGAAGAGGAACTCGAGTTTCCTTTTGAATATGGGTGCACACTTTTTGAAGAAGTGCACGATTCCACTACCTTGGAACCAACCTATGGGGGAAGTTTTACATTTTTTAGGGAGGTGCATGTTCCTACCCTTATGGATCCTTCACATGATGAACATTTCTCACTTTTTGATCATTTGGGTGAGTTGGTTCTTTCTCCTACATCCTAGACTTCCAAATTTTGCAGCATTCATCCTAATGAAGTATGGGTGAAAGGTTTCTGTTTTATAGTGCCACATGAAGAGTATGGAATTTATATCTCTCCTTTTGATGATGACATGATTAGAGAACCATATTATTTAAATTTTCAGCATCATCCTTTGTTACATTATGATGATACACATCTAAATGGATGCACCTATGATGTTCACTTGAGTCACTTGGAGACTCATGATTTTCCTTGCTCCTCGTCTAGTCCATTTGATGTTGGAGGAACTTCATCCCACATTTGGGTGAAGAGATATATGATTGAAGAAAATTATTATTGGAAGCATCATCATCTGTTATTTCATGATGATATACATATTCATGGGTGTATTGATGAGACTTCTTTGAGCCACTTGAAGTCTTTATGTTTTCTTTGCTCCTTATTTGGTTCAGATTTTGGTAGAGGTTCTTCATTCACTTCTTGGATGAAAGAACACATGGCTGATTATATTGATGAAAATTATATATTTTTGGAGCAGAATTATGGGACATGTGATCCTCACCTATGTCATTGGGGCAGATCTAATACAATACTTGATGCTTTTGTGTATGGGCCACATGGTGATCTACTTACTTGGAAGTACAAGCATTTTCATGATTCTTTGATGAGGTACCTTCTTGATGTACATTTGTATGATGTTGTTATGTACTTTCATGATCTATATTTTGTACTCATGATGTTTGTAAGGGTGCAATAACAGCAATGGGATCTTGGAATTTCTTGGTTTCATCTCACTTTGAGTAGCAGTTTGGTTGTTGGTTTGATAAAGAAAACCAATCGTCACTTATTTTAGTTCATCTTCGCAGAGCAGTGTTTCAGTTTCCTATTGGGGATACCTTTTCAGAGATAGATTCAATTTTAACATGCTTGGTTTTCATGGCATTTCATCATAGACATTTCACACCATGCATGCATCAAAATCATATGGGACCCTGGGATCATTTTTTGTCTCATTGGTTTCAATTATGAGGGAAACAAGCAGCATTAGAGATTTATTCACCACTTGAGAAGATGATTGTAATCAGAGTAGTGCAGAAACAAGCATGGTGGTTCCTCTCTGAAATTTTCTTGGGATATTAAGAAACTCAAAGTTTTGTAACTCAACACCAACTTCAAAGAATTATATAGAAGCAAAAAGGGGTGAAAGTTCAGAAAATGTTTCCAAAATATGGAGGTAAATATTATTTGCACAAATTTGGTTTTTATGGATTTGATTAATCCTTTTGGTGTTAGTGGTGATGTTACAGGATATATCAATATGCAAAATCCACATCTCTTTACTTTTGGGAACACAAAATTGCAGTACATGAGTACCACTACTCAAGTTGTATCCAAAGAAAATCAATGAGCAGAACTATCAAAGAATACTTAGTACAATGGAAGGATCTACAAAGTGAAGATTCCACATGGGAAGAGGAGAATATTTTGCAGCATCCAAATCTGAAATTTCTTGAGGACAATAAATCTTGGGTGGGGAGGACTATAATGTTCACATTTAAATAATTGCATAGCAGGACAATTCCATCAATCCTACTAGTTCCCTAGGTTGGATGGATACATTTGGAATTTTGATAAGGGAGATAATAACTGATGTTCGACATTAGAATGAAATAAATATTTAATAATGGAGATAATTGAATAAATACAAGAGATAATTGAAGTGACAATGGAGCATGGAGACACATGGAGATTATGGGGCCCACACAAGCTAGAATTTCTGTGCCACATGGCATCCTCCTCTTGCTATTTCGAATCCATGGGAAGCCTCATGTTATTGGATGAGTTATAAGGCTAATACAATTGTACATATGCATAATAGGTATAATTTGTAAGGAAATTTAACTTACATGGGATAGGAAGAGTCAAATGGGAGCTTCTTGGACATTTGGGCTAGATTCCCTAACATCTATGACATCTATGACATCTATGATGAATATGCTATGAAATTTATTACATATTGCATACATGAAGGCTGAAATATTACTATTATGACATTTCAAGCCTAAATATAGAATCCAAGAAGGCGCTCATGTGATTTGGGGGAGCTCAATGGGTCCCTACTCGAATTGGGGGAATATGGAAGGCTAGGGAAGGGAGGACACATGGAAAATATTGAGCACACACCCTAAATAGAATTGGATTGAGTTTGTGGATGGATTGGTAACCTTATAAGTATAAGGATATTTATAAAATATAGGGATCAACCAAGAGAAGGACTTTTTATCATTTGATAAATTTGCATTTGTGAAGAGAGAGAGCTAGTGGATGACTAGTTTCTTGCCTTAGCCAATTTTGAGGGTGAAAGATTCCCATCCAATTTGGTGTTTGGAGAGGCCATTAATGTGTATTTCATGGATATTTAATGGAGTTTGTATTTTTATGTGTAATATACATGGAATATCTTTTTATTCTTCTAGTGTAGTACATTCTCTCAACCATTTCCAGTCTTTATTGCATATTGTTGCTCATGGAGGGATTGCGCTTTGGGTGAGCTATTGTGCTCTTTGGGAGATATTATCATGGTCAATTTATGATTGTAATAATATAAATATAATAATTTCTTCATATTCATAAATTCTCAGGTCTAAATACCAAATGGTTGTCTATAAAAGTGATTATTAATGAGCAAACAATGACCATTTCCCCACTATATTGATGTATGCCATTGTAATGTTGATGATTTCGAATGAAAGAATGTTTATATGATATAATTATGATGAATGGACTGAAATTTAAGATTAATACAAGTTGAATATCCATAAATTAAGCATTTTAAGTCATGTTACTCAATTTATTTGCATTTGGAGAAGATTTGGTGCCATTTCCCCGAGGGTCGAACTAGTGATTTTGTAGCTGTTTGGGAGAGGGTTATAAAATATTTTATAAAATGAATAATCATGCAAATGAGACCTTAATAATTTACCTTAAACATCCTCTACCTCTTTTCATAAATTCGAGCAGGTTTGGGAGCATTTGGAAAGCCATTTTTAGCATTTACATATGGGGGATTGGAACCCCAATTTGCTAGTTAAAACTCCTACCTTGGCCATAATATTAAAAAAAATTCAGAAGTATTTGGAGGGTCATAAATCATCACTGAAAATCATATTCAAGTATTAATATAGGTCATATACATTCTCAGAATATTTGGGAGCACTTGGGTCAATTTGGAGACCTAGACATCAAAACTAGTCAAAGGTCAAAATAGGGAAAAAAGAAAAAAATTGGTCGTTTTAATAGAATTTCTTAAAAAGGGACATTCAAAGTGGTATCATAGCATGGTCCTTGCACACATGAATTAATACCATCCATTTAATAAAAGTTTGTAGAGATGTCTTGGTTTCATAATCAACCCACCAAGCCCACTTTCCTTGCTACCCCGCCAAGGGAAGAAGAAACTACAACCAAAGATATCAAAGCATGCTACCAGGGGTATAAAAATTTGAGATAGGATATTCATGAAAGGTAATATTTCCAAGAGTATCTTCTAAAGTATTTATTTTTTTACAAGAAGGAAAATGAGAACTCATTAAGGAATAATAAACAATGCACAAGTATGGAGGAGACCAAGGAGCCACCAAGTTCCGTGGGTGGTGAAACATAAAAAGAATTACATTATGAGGATCAAAAGTCACTCCCAATTGACTTTGAAAAAGATGAGGAAACATCACATGATAATGAAAAAGGGTCCCTTGAAACTATAGGATATCATTCTGAGACATATTCTACTGTGGAACCACATATTATGATTATGAAATTATTAAGATTAAAGTGGAATGAGACATATAAATTCTCTAAACCGCAAAAATGACAAGAACCTGAAAATGAGTTTAATACAATATCTAGAGAACATATTTTGGTATCACATAAGAACAAAGATGCCATGTATACAATAGTCCATCAAAAACTGTTTTTAAATATTCTCTTATAAGATCATTCAGCTCTAAACAAAAACTTAGAATATCACTTGCAATACACTATTTTGGGTTTGTTATTCAACCATCCACATGGGATATTTTGTAACATGCCATATTCTGAAAGCAATCAAAGAAAACACATGAAAGGGTTCAATATAAATAACTTCAAAATCAAGCATTCATGAAGAAAGATTCATTTAATATTGTAGTAATAAAATTATTTTTCAAATGTATAAATGCATGTATTTAACTTGATATCTATAGAGGTGTAGAATCCTAGACACAACAACATAGCCATGGTGGAAAATTTTCGCAGAGAATCCATGTGGAAATATGGATTGGCGTTATTTATCAAGCATCAAACTCTCAATTGTGATGAAATCTAGGAGGGAACATAAGTTTCTACCTCGATTTGATGGGTGATGCATTACTTGTGATGCAGATGTTTAGGATCATGCAACAATACACATGGAAACATTCAGATTTGTCCAGGTAATATAATTAATTCAGTTTAGGTTGAACCATTCATGTCAGCTAGGTAGTACCAATCCTGGATGTTGTTCAGGTAGCACTAGTGTGTTAGGTCCACCCCTAAGCTGGAACCGGTGAGGATACTAGGTAAGATAGTGCTTAGACTCAGTCCATTGGATCTGGTTCTAAAAGTAGCGAGGATGTTAATGGATTCATTTTTTTATGCAACCAAGTCCCACAAATGGCATAAAACTAACAGAAATAGACCAAAAGAAAGCAATCCACACCTTAATAATAAAGAATAGATATGAATAGAAATCCTCTTCCAGGGAGGAACCTTCTTACACAATGAACTACGTACCCAAGACACGACAATACACAATGCTAACTTAAATGAAATCATCTCCTTCCTATATATAAGAGACAAAGGTGTACAATACCAACTAATAGACCCACAAATAGACCCAAGCCTACATCAATAATATGTAATACACCACCATATAGGGGGTAAAGTGCCGCACTACAGGGGGGAATGTGCCCAACATTTAGGGCTTAGCATGCTCCTCCCCTTCAGACAAGCATTGTTCTCAATGATTGGGTAGTTTTGAATGCATATATATGAAGTACTCATATTCCCATGTCGAATTTGTAGTTGGTATGTTCTTCCACTTGTTGAGGTACTCAATAATAGCTTGATTTTGTAGTTGTTTGGTCCTTGTTTCAATGATTTGTTCAAGTTTCCATATGATTTTTCCTTCTTAAAATATCATGTGGTTGTGATGTTGATATGTTAGTTGTTTCATCCTATTTTTGGGCTTATTCAGTATTTGGAGAACTATCTGCTAGTTCTCTATGCCATCTGCCACTGCTTGAACTATAAATTTTCCTTCTTCAAACCCTGATTGGAAAAGTATTTCATGGCTGATTTGAACTGTTATAAATTTAAATTTTATATTCTCTAGGTTTGAAACATTTGACTATTGTACCCTGATGTTTCCTCTTTCTGATGTTGAATGTCTTACCTAATTTAGATACTCCAGTAAGAAGTTATTGCAAATCTCCCAACACTTCTTATTTTTTGTCTATCTAGAAGAAAGAAATTGTATGGTATGCCAAGTGTCCAATATTTTTTAGATGAGTCCAAAAAATATACCACAAATCCCTTGTTTTTTCCTCCTTGTGATGCAACATGTCTCACTCAATTTGGATTTTTCATTCTCTAGATACGACTATTTTCCCCATAACACTTTTTTCAAACCCTAATTGGAGGACTGTCTTAGCGATGAATTAGAAATGAAGTAAATTCAAAATTTGGCTAATCTAGGTCTGAAAATTCATACGGTTCTAGCTTGATGTGTCTTCTTTCCGATGGCGCAAATCTCACCTAATTCTGATTCTCCCATTTGAAAGTTATTGCAAATGTCCCAACACTTCTTTTTTTGTCCTTGTAGGAGAGAAACCTTGTACAATATTATACGTGTAAAATATTTTTTATCTGAGTCTAAAAACCCTACCAAAGGTACTCTGGTACGTATTCTTTTTGATGCAATAATTTTGACCTAATTTGGATGCTCCAGTAAAATTTTATTGCAAATCTCCCAAAACTTCTTATTTTTGTCCTATTTAGAAGAGCTAAATTGTAGAGTATGCCACGTCTACTATTTCATGTATGTAGCTGAAAATCCTACCACAAATACCGAGGCATGTCTTATTTTTTATTAAAAATGTATCACACAATTTGGATCTTGGATTCCTCAGATATGACCTTTTTCCCTAGAACACTTGTTTTAGACTAGGTGTTGGACTAGTAAAAAACCCTAGGTTCCTCCCCAAATATCCATGAAACTATAATGGATCAAGATCTGAATTTCAGACTAGATATATCTTGGCCTATTCTAGAGGTGGGTTTTTAACTAATATCTTTGAATCATTTTAGAAAAAAAAGTTGTAGCAAAAATTCCAAGATGACTCGTTTTGCGGAATCCAGTCCTAAGGAAAGAGCTCTGATACCAAATGTTATGCAACCAAGTCCCATAAATGGTATAAAAATAGAAAATTAGACCAAAATAGAGTAATCTACGCTTTAATAATGAATAACAGAGATTAATAGAAATCCTCTTCGAGGGAGGATCCTCCTTACACAATGTACTGTGTACCCAAGACAAGACAATACACAATGCTTATTCAAATGAAAATATCTCCTTCTTATATATAGGAGGCAAAGGTGTACAATAACAAATAATACACCGAAGCCTGCATCAATAATATGTAATACATCACCATATAGGGGGTAAAGCTCCACACTATAGGGGGGAATGTTCCTAACATTTAGGGCTTAACAATTTTCAAGTATATGTTAGTGACCTTTGCCATGTGGAAGTGGTAGCCTTCTGAGAGATGGGAGCTTCACCTAGAATCTGACATATGAGTGATAACATTACAATATCATCCATGAAAAATTTGCAGTGATGCACTTCTAAGGCCATTGCTTTGACCATATCGAAATTTATTCATTCAGGAAACAGTCCCAAAGTCAACATCCCTTCTTTTTGTGGATCGACAATTCACTTCTAACTTACCTATACCCCAAATGCAATTTTTGGCCAGGTGAGGTATTAATGGTATAGAGATAAGGTGTGCACATTTTGAATAATTTGAAAACAACGAACTAAAAATGGAAGCTCATCGAAAGTTGATGCCACACCCATCCTTGGATATTTGCGTGGACACAAACTAGGTTTGTTTTACCTGCATGGCTTGGTGTTTAGAGAAGGCCTTGAAGCAGCTTATGAAAAGGGACACAAAGAATAACTACAATCCATGTAGATAATGTATATTATTTCAATTCACAATTTGTTTTAATATAAATGGTTCTTGCAAAGTCAGATATATCCATCGCTAATTTTTCATGTCCCCAATTAAATAATTTTCAAATAAGCAATTAAGTTGGCCTATCCAATTCCTAAGGATTACATGGAAAAATAAAACTACTGATATTTAACCCCAAAGCCTATAGTTTCACATGAAAATTCGAACTCATATTTGTGGAAGGTGGAAAATGGGTCAATAAATGTTGGAATAAATATTAAATGCTCCAAAATGAACTGGCAAAGGGTCCTAGTTGGCCGTGGGTGTGCATAGGTGGATGCGTGGTGTCCACATGAGGGAACATTCCTCATTTACACATGGAATCATCCTCAAATTAGAATTTGGAGGAAGGAGTTACTTCTAGGGTGGTGGATGAAGAGTCATAGGATAAATTTAGTCAATGACAAGATTCTATGACAACTATGACAGTTATGAAAACTATATGACACCTTATGACACTTGTGACATATTCTCTTACAACTATGACATATTTTATGAAAATAGACCCAAGAGGGCACATGAGGTATGTGTGGGGACAAATTAATCTTCATGAAAGGTTCCAATTCAAATTTCATGAAGGGAGAGCAAACAAAGTCAAGACAAGTGTCACTTGGGTTCATGTAATGACCTAGATTAACATTAATTCAAGTTAATGAACTAGTGGGAAGGTAATTTGAGTTTATTGGAGGGAAATGAGGCCAAGGGGGTTATTAAAATAGGAATAAGTTGAAATGGGGAAGATTTTGATAATTTATTAATTGACCTTTGCCACTATGGAGATATTTTTCTTGTCCATTGCACGGTGAGTGTTTACTCTCCCTTGTTGAACCAATTTCGAGGGATTTGGATTCCTTTTCAAGTTGGGTCATGGATATTCCATTCATACCTATAAATGAAGCTTATATATGGTGTTTATTTGTAGGTTTAAGTTCCATACAACTCGATTTATCATCTATCTCCCCCTTCTCTCATTCCTTCTTCTCCATTCCCATATACTCTCATGTGATGGCACACTTGTTGGAGTGGTTCTTGTGCTTTGATGATTATATTTGATGCCTATTGCTGGAAGCAAAATATCCCATTTTAATATGCTAAAATAGTAGCCACACTGATCCTTTTAATTGGTTTTTAAGGACATAATCTTGCTCGGGGATTTTTAAGTGTAAGTACCATGTTTTGGCCTTAATAAAATTTCCTTATAAACCTTGCTTTTTTTGGGTTTTGCAGATTGTGAAAGTGCCCTTGTTTCTTTTACATATGTCTTGCATTTTCGCAACACACATTCCACATTTGGAAATCAGATTGCAGAATTCCTTTTTTTGGATGTTTTTCAGAAATCAATTTCCCGCTTTCCGCAACCCGCAAATGCAGATTGCGGAAGTTAGAATTTTTTGTTCAATAAAAGCTTGTCTTTCCACAACCCGCAACCCACAATTCAGATTGTGGATTGCAGAAATCCTTTTCAAAATAAAACTTTTATTTTCTGGTTCTGCCTTCTGCATTCTGCAATGCGGATTGCGGAAAGCGAAAAAATCATGTTTTGCACTTTTTTGTTTTTTCAGTTCCATAACTCGCAATGCGGATTGCAGAAAGCGGAAACTCAATAAAATTGTAATTTGCAACATTGCCTACCTGTAACCTGTAACCCGCAAATATTTTGTAGATTGCGGATCTTTAACAAAATTTTCTTGATCAGTAATTTCTTTCTATATCCCGCAAGTCGTAGTGCAGATTGCGAAAGCCATAAGATTTAAGGTTTTCGGTTGTTTTCACCTCCGCATTTGGATTTCTCACCTCAATCTTAGTAGTCTATTTTTTCCAGATCTATGGCTCGTATCTATTCTGCCATTGAATCTTGGATTATTTAATTCATTCAAATTTATGAATTCTTTACCATTTCACTTGCGATTTTTATTGTGTTTGAGATTTTACTGTGGAATTTTCTTGTTCGAGCTCGCCAATCCTCTCATTTCCAAGATTTCTACTGGTAAGTTTCTTACCCTCCGTGGTCGTTTTATGTTATTTTTAACTATGGTAAGTTTTAATCATGGGCGCCAAATTTCTATTAGAATTTACCTCAAAGTGCACCAGCATGTCTAGAAATACTAGGTCTAAGATTGCCTTGCAAGAGCAAAAGAACAAGGACCCAAACGCCGGGGTATTTATTGATACCAGTGGGCATGTTTCTAAAACCCTTCATATGGATTGGTCCAGGATTTATTCAATATTCGATAATGATGAATTCTCTGCAATTCCCCATGACTAGCATGCGTATGCAAAAATTAGGAGTTCCCAACGTCATTGTATTGCATCCAGACCTCCGTTCATGCCGTATACATACCTGGTCAAATGGGCAGTTGACTATGCAATCCCCAAAGAATGGTCGTTCAACGACCACCTTTGAAACTCGATAGTCTGATTCCACCGAGACGTATTCAATAGAGCATACGCTCTTAAACCTCCTCAACAGGTCCTCACATACAAATTTCTTAATGCAACCGTAACCCAATTCGACTACGAGGAAGTAATAAAATCATGGATGGATAACCCTACATAGTTTATCTTTAAGGCAGAGAAGGTCTACCCCATTTCATGGCTCAAGGAGCCTTTCTCTTTGCTAGCAGCTATGTTTTTCCGATTGTTTGGTTTACCCAACTACACCAAATTCAAGATTGAATGGGATCCCATATCCCATCACATATTGTTTACATGGGAATCATTCAATTGGGCTCATATTATATCAGATACACTGAAGGGAGCGATTGAAAAGTATCAGAAAAATTTGGGCTCAAGGAAGTCGACTTTTTACATGTCAGGGTATGTGATGAACGTATTATGTGCTACTTCTGCATTCCCAACCATGGGATGGAATTGGACCAAGACTTCCCCTATGGTACACATCCATTACTCAAAAATGTCAGAGGACAATTTTATCCCCCATATTTATGAGATTTATGACCACTTCATAGGGTCAACGTACCGGATGATATTTGGGGGAGATGCCCCAACTTTTTCAAAAGGGGCCAGAGCTCTAGTATCTCTCATGGGTGATTGGTATGTAGGAGAATATTTCTCCTACATTTGGATTTGGGGTAGAAATACAGTTCAACTGCTGCCAAGAATAGTCCTGGACATGATGGTTTTGTAGGAAATAGCATATTAGACAATCATTGATGAAGCCTTCCTTAAGCTTGCTGCATAGAAGAGGAAGTGTTGGCTCAAGTTCCCTTTGAGCTTGGGGTTTTTGACAGTGTAGAACTCCACTCATGTCGCTATCCTGGGCAGGGCTATTGCATAATGAATCTAGGGGAAGCACCCAGAAGAATGCATGATCCCAAGTCCTGGATGGTTAATCATTTTGTGTAGGAGCACACTAAATTTCCTTATCCCCATCAGGATCTTCCTGATGACTCAATATACAGAGGGGTTGTTGATTTTTCAGAATTAGTGGGTAGGATTACCAATCCTCTAGAAAAGGCCCACATATTCCAATATCAGAAGGATTTGAAGACCTCTACCCTACATTTCAGACAGCTTCGGTTGAAAGTGGAAGAGTATGCCCACAATCAGAACATAGAAAAGGAGGCTAAGGAAGCTTTAGCTAGTTCTTCCATTTCTCCCCTTGACAAGTATAAGGACAAAGGTAAAGTTGTTCTAGAAGGCCCCGAGAAACCGCAATCCTCCTCCACATTGGAGATTTTACACAGACCAACAAAATTCAAGAAAGGCATGGAGAAGCTTAGTTCAGAGATAGAGGAAAAGGAGGTTGTGGATCAACCTCCACCAAATAAGAAAAAGTTTCATGGGGTCATTCCTCAAATACAGTCACAAGAATAAATGCCTCAATCTCCACCACATGCAATTCAAAGAGTGGAGCAGCTTGAACAACAGATCCTGCAAATTCATCCAATTCAGCAGGTGGAACCTTTGCCTCAAGCTAATGTTGAGATACATGAGATACACAGTGACTTGGAGAAGGAAAACAATCCTTCTACTTGCTCGGTTAATGTTTTTACTTCCATGGCCTCATCCATTACCGCCACCATGTTATCTGGGAGTATTTTTGATTCATCATTTCCCCAACTTCTTTTCTGAGATCAATTTATCTGAAATTCTTTCATCTACCACCAGCACACCCTCGGTACTAATAGAGTAACCTAGCTTTATCTCTCCTCCTACTTCACCTATTCTTTCAATCTCATTTGGACTCCACACTACCCCAACATCCCCACATTATGTTTTTCCACAACTAGATACTCCTTCCATCTCTACAATTTCTTTCACTAAAACTTATATACCTACCCTCACTTCTATTTCTTCATCCCTTGTACCTATTTTTGCTACACTCCCTATTATTATTTCATCCATTAGTGTGGAAATTCACAATCTTCAAACAACCCAATATGAGCCTCTAGTGACTGTTCAGGAGGGAACCATCTCAACTACATAGGAGATGGAAGATTTTGGTGAGGATGTAGTGGTTTATCTGGGGAAGTACTTTTGGAGTAGGAAAGATAAAGCTATAGTTAAGAAGGGATCTAATATGAAAATGGAAGGCACGATCAAGCAGGTTCCAGTCTCTAGCCAGATCATTTGGAAAAGGGACTCCTCTCACACCAAACAAGGATCCCCGGATACAACAGGTGCCATGGGGTTTTTGCTGGAGCAAATTTTTATTCAGTATCTCAGCTCGACAAAGAATTCGAAGACAAGGAGCAAGAGCTACAAAAGGAAAAACAGGACCTAGCACAAGCTGAGGTACACTACAGGCAGTAAATTCAACTTCTCAAAGAGGAATATGAAGAAAAGTTAAATCACCTTCAAAGGAAGAATGATTATCTGAAGCAACATCTTTAGAAGGATGATCTCTTAACTGAGCAGCATGCAGACAAAATTTCCATGTTTGAACAACAAATCAAAAACCTCCAACTTGCATCTACTACCTCTTCTTTCTCCAAATTTACAAGAGAGGAGTTTAAACAATTAGCATGCAAAATAAATGATCAATTTTATCAAGGCATGGTTAATATGTATAAAGGGTTCAATGAGATGCAGGAGCTATATAATTCATTTGAGCATCAGTCAGAGGTCTTCCATGAGCATAAAAAAAGAAGACATGGAGAAACTAAAGGTTATGATCACGTTATAGAGTGGCAAAAATACATCAAAGACATACTAGAAGATCTACCAATCCTAGATAAGCTCAAGCTTAAGAAAATTGAGGTGATAATTGAAACATGAGAAAGCATTTGTGATCTGGTGGAATCCATCATCAAAGATGGACAAGAATCCTGCAAAAATAGGTGGTTTTCCTTAGAAACATTGCTCGAGTATCTCGATCTACCACTCCTAGATCCTATCGATGAGGCCATGCCTCCAAAATTGAAGTTCGAGCAGATTCACACTGATTTTGCCAAAGCAAAGGAGCAGGTTTTGGTGACGACTCAACTTACTATGGAGGATATTAAGAACTGGGTTGAGACACCTATCGCTTCATTAACAAGGATTGATATCTTCCTCAAAGAATGGACGAAGATCAAGAAAAAGGAGTTCACATCCTTAATATCTAAAGATGAATTGCATTAAGATAATGCTCAGTTTAAAGACATGCAATATTTGAGGGATGCTTTTTCCAAGTGGCGTTCCGCCCTTGGAAAACCATGAAACTAAAATATCTTGTAATCCCACATCTTGGGAAACTTCTTTCTTTGTAAATTTTGTAATATTATTTAAAGGGAGGGTATTTCCCAAGTAAAGGGGACTAACAGGATTAAGCCTAGGAGAACTATACAAGAGAGGAGACTACCAAGCACATACCAGGAAAGCTTTGTAATGTTTTGCAAGTTGAATAAAATTACACTGTTATTTATCCTATGTTCTGTGGTTATTAATTAAATGTTTTTCATGAATTTTAGTATTTCTTCTATCTGTCTGGCACACTGATCATTGGTTGCTTATCTAATGGATGTCTTAGTTTATGTATTGATTTTTCCTTACAATATGAACATATTAAATGTGCATTGAATGAATGTATTTATTTAGTTCATCTGCTCTATTCTGCAACTGATGAGTAGTTATTAATCCCCAATACTAATTTGCAAATTGGTATTATTTGATAGGACGTGTTGTACACTTATAACACTTTGGATAAAGCATTGCAATTTTATTTTTTTGGTTTTATTTGAAGTTGGTTAAGGAAAGTGAACTCGATTTATATTTCTATACGTTGAGTAATCATTTTCTTGTGATCAATTATATCTTACAATTGCCCTGCTTAAATTTGTTACAATCACTATTTAAGTTGTCTTGAACAGTTAGTCTAGAATCTAGTTACTTCAAAACCTTCTCAGATATTCCTCATGGGAAGAGTAGATCACTTAGATCTAAAAATCCTTGTGCTAGTGGAGACCTCGTATCCATAGGATCTAGTCATCCCAAACAACTCAGGGATAGAATCATCTCTGCGCAGGATTGATTTGAAGCCTTTATGGTTGGACTATTTCCTTGTGTTGACTGCGTTGTAGATCTTCCAACAACCTACAAGCCCGAGCCGTCATCAAATGGCGCTAGAAGGAGTTCCATTGTAAAACATGTCAAAACAAAATATGACCAAACCTCCTCACCCCAGATCACCTATCATTACTAGGAGCCATATCCAAGCTTCTACATTTGCAACACATTCTACATAACGTCAATCACCAAGTCCTACCACCCCTGTTTCAGAAATATCGACTAGGAGACCCGAAACCCTTTTTACACCACCCACTAGTGGAATCCTCACTTTTGAACAGTGGGGAAAAAATGCCCACGATATTACTGCAAGGGTGGAACTAGGGACTGAGATAGTTTGGAGTCTCATCAATGTCTTGTCTTCTCCTCTTTTAACTCACAGTTCACCTGTTAATATGAGAACTCAAGATTCTACTCAACAGGGAGAGACTCCTGAGACCCAAGCAAGTCCATTGTTGGGAACTGCAGAGCAATCTACAGAAGATCCACATCATAGCGACCAGTCTGGTGGATTACCACCACCCACACCACCTCATTCATCTCCATCATCATCAGAAGAATCCTAAGATAGTGAAACATCCTCAAGTTCTTCTTCTCCACCAGAGAGACTAATGGTTGATCAACTCAACAGACATTGGATTTACCTAGACGCGGTTCTTGTCCCTGGCCAATTACACAGATTTCCCAAAAACCATGAGAAGTGGCTTCCTCGGTTTAATTCAGATGATAGGATCCCTGATGAGGATCATGTCAAGAACTTCATGCAAGCCATTAGATTGAGGAATGTGATACATGAGGATGTGGTGTGCATATTTTCCCCTTATTCTTTTGAAGGACAAGATTCCACTTGGTACTTTTCTTTGGAAGCCAATGCTATTAATTCTTGGGAACATTTTGAGGAACTATTTCTACAGAAGTTTGGAGACGACAGTACCCCAGAGGATCTTGTCATAGAGTTATCCTCTTTGAGGATAAACATGAAAGGAGTCAAATATTTTAATCAAAGGTTCTTATGTTTGAAGAACAAGAACCTTGCCACTGTTCTTCTCGCTAAATTATTCTTGGTATCCTATTACATTAAGGGTTTACCTACATCGATTGCTATGTGGGTTAAGCATGCTCGTAAACCTATGCTGCAAGGGGCCTTTACGAAGGCTATCTTGGTAGAGAAAGATATGTTTGGTCTTAAAGATAATCCTGATCTAGAGCCAGACCAACCTTATACATCCAGAAGAAGGCAGGAGAACATTTCCAAACCCACACCCCAAAATAAAGACCCTTATGACATGGATAAAATGAAAAAACTATTGCAAAATATTTCGAATGACATGGTAGATATTAAGAGAGCTAGCAGTGACAACCAGGTGAATAACATAGGTTTGGCAAGGCCACCGCTTAGGAGACCTTACCAGCCTCCACAAAATAAACCTCCTCAAAATGCTAGGGAGACACTCACCTCTGATGAGATCTTTTCTATATTCAAGGCCTTAAATTCTACACCCCAAACTATCCACGATGATACTAGACAGGAAGATACAGAGGAAATTCCTCCTACTGAAGAACAAGATCCACATGTAAATAATGTTAATTGTTTTTCAGAACTGCCGATGGTAGAGGAAGAAGATGATACTGAAGTTGTATTTGATCTACAACATTACTATAATACTAGAAGTAAAGGTATGACATCACAGGACAATCCACCGTTGACATCTACTTTGAATACAGGTAAAGCAACACTTCCAGAAGAAAAGGTAATTCCTGAAATTGAGTATAATTTGGTAGACGATTTAAAAAGGGCTAAAGCAAATATTTCTTTCTTTGAACTTCTCAAAATACAATATATAAGAGAAAACTTTCCTAAAGGCATGATTGTAAATAAAACTAGAGAGGCTCAAAATAATAATTTGGAAGTTTGCACAAATCTCGATGCTCAAAAGTATGGTATAAAAAGGGTCCCACCTTTTCTACTTACTTTTGAGGTTTTTAACAGAAAATTCCACAATTACATGATTGATTCAGGGGCATCATCTAATGTTATGCCTGTGTCTGTTTGTAGGAAGTGGAATGCAACTTGGAAGTCTTGTCGTACTCAAATAGTTCAGTTAGACAAATCTAGAGTTAAGGTCCTAGGGGAGCTCAAGAACGTCCTTTTAACATTTTCGGTGGACCCTAGAATACATTAGACAATGGATATTTTAGTAGCTGATGTTCCCGAGACTTATGGTATGTGGCGGAGCAGAGACTGGTTAGAGAATATGAAGGGATACTTTGCCACTGATCGATCCCATTTGTGGCTGCAATATAATGGAAGGAGAAATCAGATTAAGATTAATAGGGATCCTTTCATGAAACAAATAGTCATGGATATAAAATATCTAAGTGAACATGCGGTCTTTATTAATACAACCATTGAAAACTACACCTTCAACTCTTACTTTGGCAATTTTCCTGCTGACTCTTCCCCTAATGAGAATGTCGATAGATTGTCAGAAATCGATAATTACACGGTTGTTCCATTTATTGGAGAAATTGTGCATAATGTATATAATGCCAATACGAATTTTATATTAGATTAGTATTCTTGAACACTTTTCTTTAATGGGTCTAAATCTAAGGATGGTGTCGGTGTAGATTCTGTACTTATGGATCCTAAGGGAACGAAATGGATGATTTCTTGCAGCCTTGAAATCGAGTGTACCAACAACATTGTTGAATATTAGGCTCTTGTACAGGGGATCAGGAAGGAAATAGACTTGGGAGCACAAATAATTGAATGTTATGGATACTCCAAAATCATAGTCAAGCAGGTGAGAAATAAGATCCATTGTTTATATCCACATTTGTTGAAATATCAGAATCTAGTTAGGGACATGACAAATTATTTTAAGGCTTTTAATATCAGAGCTGTCCCTAGGTAACAAAATTTCGATGCAGATATTTTAGCAAACACTGTATCTAGGCTCATTCCACCCTAAGGCCTGTCCCCTTATACCTTTTTTATTGAACTCATGTACATACCTTCTATACTAGATAATGTAACTAGTTGACAAATATTTGATGATGATGTTCAGATCTTAGACTTCATGACAACCCAGGAAAATTTTAAAGACTTAAATATAGATGAGCATGAACATGAGAAATGTTTGTCTGATCATAATTTTCCCTCCAACTTGATCCCTTAATCAGTCATTAATTTAGAGAAATACTATGACCTGCAAGATAAGTTTAAAGGAAATCCTAAATGCAAAACTCATAGTTCTACTCTTAATTATAAAAATGTTAATCTTGGTAATGAGCAAAATGTGGAGAACCTCCTGCAATAAACAATGAGAATGCATGATATAACAGAAATATTGGAGCACAAAAGATATTTTACTGATCACGGGCCACTTCGAGGGGGAAACCTCCTTTGAGAAAGCTCAATAAAAAATAATTCTTCGATGCTTTCATTAGCCTCAACACCTACTTATATACTAAGTGTAATCTAAACAACTAGTACCCCCCATGAATGTGGGATTATGAAACATAATAACTAGACAACTTAACAACTATTACTTACTCCCCATGAATGTGGGATAATACAACATACTGATGGGACTACTTACAAAGCATATGCGTCCGATAAAATATACTAACAAAATAAAGAGGAGGGTTGACACGGGTTCTTAACGTCCCCTCCCTCTTAAAAAAAAGCTTTGTCCTCAAAGCTTTAGATGTGGAAACTATTGCTGAATCTGAAGGAGCGGTTCCCATGTAGCATCCTCTGGTTGCATGTTATGCCACTGAATTAAGAAATTTGTGATGGACCGAGAGAGAAGCTGACAAGTTTGCTTATTGAGGATGGTCACTGGATCTGATATGATGGATCATTCCTTATCCCGTTCTGGTAAAACAAATTGTGCTCTAATGTTGGTGCCAATCACTTGTTGAATGCGAGGAGAAGGAGGAAGTGCCAATTTATAAGCAACAAACCCAATATTTTGAAGAACTGTATATGACTAGAGATCTTTGGAGCGAGCGTTTGATTCCCTTTGAGTTTCAAGGAGGATTTCTTATAAGGCTGCAGATGAAGAAAAACCATGTCACTGACTTGAAAAGTGCGCTCAGAACGGTGCTAATCGGCTTGGTGTTTCATGCGGGTTCTAGCCATGTGAAGATTGTCCTACAGAAGGTGAAGAATCTGATGTCGGTTTTGAAGAACCATGTCAACGGCCTGAACTGGTGAATTGTTGGGGGTGTAGGGAAGGAGTACTAGAGGTGTGTGACCATAAACTGCTTCATATGGAGGCATTTGAGATGCAGTATGGTAGGAAGTATTGTACCGCCATTCAGTGAGAGGGAGCCACTTTTCCCACAAACGTTGTTCTTCAGAGGTGAAACAACGAGGATAAGTTTCCCAATAGTTGTTGATGACTTCATTCGGACCATCTATTGGTGGGTGATAAATTGAACTCATATTCAGTTTGGTGTCAGTAAGGAGAAAATGACTTGTGAAAGGTGCGTTGCAGTCTGAGACAACGGAAGAAGGGATTCCATGAAGAAGGAATATCTTGTCCATGAAAATTTGTGCAATTGAGGAGGTGGTATATGGAGGTCTGAGAGCACAAAAATGATGATATTTGGAGAGCTGATCAACCACAACCAAGATTACGGTCTTCCCTCCATATTTAGGGAGCCCTTGAATGAAATGCATCGAAATATATGTCCAAATCCTTGTATGGATGGGAAAAGGTTTGAGCAATCCGGAAAGGAGTGTAATTTCACCTTGGTGGCACTGATAAGGAGCACATTCAGAAACCATCTGTTGAATTTCTCGTTTCATTCCCTTCCAAAAGAAGTGACATCATGCCCTCTCATATGTTTTCATGAACCTAGAGTACCCTGCCGATGGAGAAGCATGGAGTTCATAAAAGATTGCATGTTTAATATCTGTGCTTTGGGAAAGCATTAGGCGACCCTTGTATCTTAGAGAAGATCCATCCCAAGAGAAATGCAGTACCACAGAAGGGTTACTGGCCAACGGTTGGATGATTTTAGATAATGAGGAGTCATTGACATAGCCTTTCTAAACAGAGTGTAAGCAAGTTGGAATAGGCATAGCAATAGCTGAAAGAGAGATAGGGGCATCAAATGTGCGGGAAAGAGTATCCACCACAAGATTTTCCTTAACCTTCTTGTAATTGATCTCAAAGTCATAACCCCTAAGTTTGATAACCCATTTCTATTGTGTTGTGGATGAGACCTGTTGTTCTAGGAAATATTTCAAACTCTGGTGATTAGTCTTGATGCAGCAAGGATTCCCAAAGAGGTATGGCCACCACTTATGTACTGCGTGAAAAATAGTCATCATTTCCTTCTCATATGTGGAGGTGGATAAATTATTTCTAGGAATGGATTTACCGGTGAATGCCATGGGATGTTCATCTTGAAAGAGGACAACACCAAGTCCATTGTCGCAAGCATCACTCTCAAGAGTGAAGGGCTTGGAAAAATTAGGCATCTGAAGGGTGCATCAGAATGAAAGATCCAAGGGAGTATTTGAGACTGTCAAAGGTTGCATATGAATGAAATGGAGTTGAGTGATGACACCATGTGAATTCTTCTTAAGGATCATTTCCATGCAATGTGAACTGATGATGCTAAGAGACCTTGGTTGTAAGCCATTGAATGTTTTTTTTTTCCCATTAACTAAAAAATGCATCCACAGTTCAGCAAAATCCCATAAGATGGGTCCAATTGTGCGTAACCATTGAGTGCCCAAAATCACAGAACAACCTCCTAGGGATATGGCAAACATGTTAGAGCGCAAGTTATAATATCCAATAGAGATACACACACTGGGACACTTTCCTTTGCAAGGTAAGGTTCTCCCATTACTTTAAAGCTGGAGAAAGGATGGACAAAACAATCAACTTGTTTAGCAATCTGAGGGTCAATAGGCGGTTGCAGAATGTCAACCTGATCGTCTACTGGATCCTGAGCAGTGTCACAAATTTCAATTGCAGGCAGAGAATCCACATCCAAGAAATAGGGCTTGTGTTCAGTACATTGATGTCCCCAAGTGAATTTATCATCACAATTATAACAAAGTCCTTTTTCCCTATGTGCCCGCATCTCGGCTTTAGACAAATGCTTGAGAGGAGTGGTTCTAGGAGTTAGAGGGATTGGATGTCTTTGGGGAACCATATTTTTGAATGGAACAAAAGCGGATTTGGGGCGTTGCTGAGCCCTAATCTTGTCCTCTGCCAACTTAGCCAACCCTAGGATTTCCATCATTGTGTTGGGACAGAACATTGTAACGTCAGATTGGATTGTATCCTTAAGACCACTGATAAAGCAACTCCTGTAGAATGCATTAGAAAATCCTTATGTGTGCTTGACTAAGTTCTCAAATTCTATCTGATACTCTCTCATAGTACCAGTCTGGTGAATTTTTGTGAGTGCTCCTATGAATTCATCAAAACCACTAGGGCCAAATCGGTGCAAAAGGAGTTAGCAAAAATCTGTACATTGGGGCTCTTCATGATCCTTGATGTACCAACATAACCATTGAATGGATTCACATTCCAAATGAAATGATGCAAGTGGAGCTTTGGTGACATCAAAAGTGTTATGCATATTAAAGTATTGTTCTGCCTTGTGTATCCATCCACTTGGATCATCACCATTGAAGCAAGGGAATTCAATATTCGGCCCACAAAAGTTGCTGGAAGCAGAGAACGCAGTGCCGATAGAAGACTCAGGCTGTTGCCGGTTGCTCATGGCTAAATATTGAAGATGGAGGTTGAGAAATATTTGATCTAGATCTTCGAGTTTGGTCTTGAGAGTGACAAGTTCTTCTGCCATTTGTCTATTTGCTCCTGCGCAGGGGACAACCATAAGCAAGTTTTTTTTCCCTCGGAAATGGGTGGAAAAACAAAAATAGAGAGGTTTTTAGAAAAGGAAAATTTTGAGTTGGGAAAAACACGAGTGGGTAACTAGGTTGTGGACACTTTTTGAGGGACAAGGAAACAAAAAATGTGAATTTCAGAAGTGGGGTGAAAGAAGGAGATGGAATTTTGGGCTTCGGAAAGTGGACTTGGGATAGGGTCCTCAATGAATGAAATATGTAGAATGGAATGACATGGGTTACAGTGAATTTTCAAGGGCAACGAAGCTAAATCAAGGAATATATGGCTGAAGATTTTTTTTTTTTTTAAGAAATGATATGTGGCTGTGCTAGAAAGATGTGCTTTATCAACTTGAATTGGAGTAAATGATTTGTGATAATTCTGGAATTCTGTGTGTTATCAACTGTAAATAGATATGTACCCTAGGTATATTCAACTTCCTTATGGTTCAAAGGTAGTCACTCGGCCACCAAGGTTGTCTCAGGCTTGAGTATTGGGGACCCCTCACTTCATGGCGTAGGTAAAACTGCCAACCACTTGGAAAAAAATGACAGCTCTTTGGTTTTCCTCATGGATGGGAATCTAGTCAACCCGCTAGGGGTCATTTCCCTTTTCGCTTGGCAAGTCCTCTCAATGGTCAGCTACTTCGGGGTTCCTGTGGTACTCCTCACAATGAGTTTTAGGGCTTATGCCCAAGTACTTCCCACAGTTAAGTGGATAGGGTTTATTCCTTGATCCGAATGAAAAATATCGCTGCAAGAAGAAGAACTACTGCAATAATCACAGTGCCAGAAAAAATGTGGCAAAAATTCCACTAATGCTCAAAAACCCGTAATTGGAGCTAGGGTTTTGAGATGAAAACTTTTAAAATGAGCATAGCCCGATCTATATTGTTCAGAATCGCTCTTATAGCCTGTTTCTGGAACTAGAACAACCACTCTGCTTCTACCCACCTAGTCAGAATAGAAATCTGGGCACCCAGTCAAAATATTTTCGCTCTGCAATTTTCGCAGCCGTCACTGAAATTCTAAAAAATTGCTTATTTTAAATCCGTGATATCTCCACTTTTAGAACTCCAAATGAGATGATTTTTTTTTGAAACTGTGTATTTTTTAAAGAAGAATTCAGATATGCAATGTATTTTTCTTGAATCTGCACAAAAAGTTTCAAAAATGGATGTGAAAGTCACCGCCCAATTTTGCCCCTTTTTTTTCTTCCAAAAAACAAAAAATTTCCCACTTGTGCCAAGGAAAGTGCTTTGATACCAGATGTGGAGAACCTCCTGCAATAAACAATAAGAATGCATGATATAACAGAAATATTGGAGCACAAAATATATTTTACTGATTGCGGGCCACTTTGAGGGGGCAACCTCCTTTGAGCAAGCTCAATACAAAATAACTCTTCGATGCTTTCATCAGCCTCAACACATACTTATATACTAAGTGTAATCTAAACAACTATTACGCCCCATGAATGTGGGATAATGCAACATAATAACTAGACAACTTAACAACTATTACTTACTCCCCATGAATGTGGGATAATACAACATACTGATGGGACTACTTACAAAGCATATGCGTCCGATAAAATATACTAACAAAATAAAGAGGAGGGTTGACACAGGTTCTTAACACAAAACCCTTAGCTCATTAATATAGGGCTTACTTGTTCTTCGAAAGAGGAGAGAGCTTTAGTTAAACTATGTAAATAATTCAAGGATGTTTTCGCATGGACTTATGATGATCTCAAAACCTTTGATTCTTCTATCATGCAGCATAACATACCCCTAAATCCCGATATAAGACCCTACCAACAAAATTTGAGGAAGATGCATCCTAGTCTTGATCCATCCATAAAAAAAGATCTCGAGAAACTCTTAAAAGGTAGAATCATATTCCCGATTAGACACACATAGTTCATATCTAACTTGGTCCCTGTCCGCAAAAAGAGTGGAGAGATCAGACTGTGTGTAGACTTCTGTAACTTAAATAGATCATCCGAAAATGAAAACTACCTTGTTCCTTCAATGGAAAAGATTTTGCAAAGAGTTTCGGGTGCATAAATGTTTTCTTTGCTTGATGGATTTTTAGGTTATAACCAAGTCCCGGTCACAACATCCACCCAGCTTAAAACTTCTTTCAGAACACCCTAGGGAACTTTTGCCTATAGGAGAATGCCTTTCAGACTAATCAATGCCGGTGCAACATTCCATAGAGATATTGATATAAATTTCAGAGGTTTGATGCAGAATTCTGTTTTTGTTTACTTAGATGATATAACTATTTTTTCCAAAAAACAACATGATCATCTGTTTGCGTTAGGGAAAGTTTTTGAAAGATGTAGGAAGTATGTCATTTCTTTGAACCCTATGAAATTAGTTTTTGAAGTTACAGAATGAAAAATTCTGGGCTTTATTGTTTCAAAGTATGGAATGATAATTGACCCAGGGAGATCTAAAGCCATTGCAAAAATTGGGCTCCCGAGCTCAAAGAAAGGCATGCAATCTTTCCTCGGGAAGATCAATTTTGTTAGGAGGTTTGCACCATATTTTGCACAAATTGTTAGACCAATCTAGGACATGATTAAGAACTATGCTTTGTTTAAATGGTTTGACATCCAAAAGGACGCATTCATCAAGATTAAGAAGGCCATAATGGATGCTCTTGCATTGATTCCTCTCGATATTTCAAAAGATTTTATTTTATATACTTTCGCTACTGATTTTTATTATGCTTCTATGCTCACTCAGAAAAATGCAGAGGACACAGAGATCCCAGTTTCATTTATTAATTCTACATTCAAAGGGGCCGAGTTGAATTATACACAGGTTGAAAAGCAATATTACAATGTTTATAAATCTATGAATCATTTCAGGCCTTATTTGTTGCAGTCCAAAACAAAGGTGATTGTCCCATACACAACCATAAGAAATGTTTTGGTTCAAAAGGAGTTAGGAGAAAAATGAGCTCACTAGATGACTGCACTCCAGGAGTATGATTTGGAGATTAAACATGCCAAGATGGTCAAAGGGCAGGGATTATGTTTACTAGAAACCCAATCCAATAGCCCAGAGCTGGAACAATAATGGATTCAAGAGGAAGACATGTATGTTGACACTATTGATGTTATTTCTGCTCCATCATCCAAATGGTACGATGATATTAAATTTTATCTTACTCACGAGTATTCCCCTCCAACCCTCAACTTTAAGAACCATAGGACATTGAGATTGAAAGAAACACCTTATCAATTCATTGATAATGTGTTGTTCCATAGAAATTATGATGGTGTCTTTCTCAGGTGCTTAGAAAAACCAGAAGCTAACAAACTTCTGTTTGAAATGCATGCAAGACTTGTAGGTGGACAATTTTCAAGTGAAACTACTGCACATAAAGTGATGAGAGTAGGATACTATTGGCCCATATTATTCAAAGATGCACATACCTTCATCAGAAAGTGTGAGTCCTGCCACATATGTGCTGGAAAGTTGAAAAAACCAGCCTTCCCCTCCAACCTGTCACTATCTAGTTTCCTTTTCAACAATGGGGACTGGATTTTGTTGGTCCCATTACTCCTCCCTCTGCGTTGCAGCACAAGTACATCTTAACTGCAACAGATTATTTTACTAGGTGGGTTGAAGCAATTCCCCTTAAAGTTTCCAATACCAACTAGGTTATATCTTTTTTGGAGATCAGTAACATTGTTTCCAGGTTTGGGGTGCCTGAATCTTTGGTTTTTGATAATTCCTCGTATTTTAATTCGATTGATCTCACAGAATATTCCCTTGAAAAAGGGATTAAAGTGAAGTGTGCTGCAAATTATTACCCACAAGGAAATGGTTTGGTAGAATCTTCAAACAAGAATCTTATCAATATTTTAAAGAAAACCGTGGCCACCCACCACAAATATTGGCATATAAATCTCTTCAATTCCTTATGGAAAGATCGAATGACTCTGTTAACACTCAGAATGTACCTAGGTTGTGGAAATGTATCTCTTGAGGTAACATCAAAAACCACTTTAAACTGTATTTCTGACCTAATACAGTCAGAGAGGGATCTCTCACTATTTACAAAGTTTTCTAACTTAAGATATTCAATCAAACATAGTCAGAAGGTCATATTTCTGAATAGAACAAGTTTGTTTTTATAAAGTTTGGTGGGACAATAATGGAGGAGACCATTGGGAAATGGAGTCAACAATCAGGTTTGAATTAGGTTGCAGGAGGTAGGAAGTCTGAATATTTATGGACAGAGGCAAGGTAGACACCCTTTCCTCAATCTGGTGGTATTAACAGGTTGATTAGCAGACAGAAAGAGACATCCCATTAAACAGAGCACCTAACTAGGGTGAATTCTGCAAGACTTTAGAAGAAAATGTTTTGAAAATGCTTGAACAATGGACCTAGAGCATGCAAGATGAATTCTGGCCCATATACACTAATACTCAAGCATGAAAGAAAATACGAAATGGATTGGGAAACATGATAAACAATCACATAAATAAATTACTTATTGAAGAAAAATATGTCACAAGAATCTTTGCCATGAAAGGTTTAACGTTCCTCATTTGCAAATTTAATTCATCTACTGAAAACTTGAAACCCATTACCATGGAGAGCCTCTCCGCTCTCGAAAACCCAACCCTTTCTCCCTCGGCGGGGAGCTTTTTTATAACATTTCAGACCCCTGAGGCTAATCCTTAAAATAGGACCTAAAACTGTTTACAATCATAATCAAAACAATAAAAACTAGAGCATGGTACTTTCACCATGATTTACATATATTTAAACAAACATCATGGATCAAATACGCATGCTTGATCTATATGGAAGCACAACGCTTCTGGTTCTGAGCTCGCGAGCTGTGAAAACAACGTCTCAGGATGCTTCTGGTGGCTCATTGCTAAGTAGGCCCAAAACCTTTGTCTTTCTATCAATTCAGCAACGTGTCTTTTCCCTTTGTGATCATTCCATGCTCAAAGGCACCTTTCTGCATGGGCTCAAAGCCGACAAGGGAGTTTGTGTCCCTTCCATGCTCATCCTTTTCCACAAATCCCCCCTCTCCTGGTAACATTGTTATACAAGGGGACTTGAAGAAGGGCTGCATTGCTTCTAGCAGAAAAAAATCCTCTGCATTGGCTTGTTATTCTTGTACTCCTCACCTTCCATGAGGCGGGTTCTCCTACAGGAAATACAATGGGGTGTGTCTTCGACCTCCTCACCACCTTAGAAAAATTTGGCAAGTGGAATTCACAAAGGCAGTGATGAAGACTTTGGACACCCACCCCTCCAGTACGAGCATTCTCTCCTACTGAAAATTTCTAGCAACTATAATCATGTGCCAAGGCTTTGGAGGCAGCAATTGCATCCGGGGGTTTTGGAGGGATACCCACGGGACGTGAAAGCCCAGGCACCGCGTAGCTGGAGGTATGGCTATCTGATAAATAGGTGTATCTATAAAAGTGCTAGATGTATTTTCCCTGATGGTTTATGATTACTTAGTGTGAAAAACCAGGGTGATGGATGAGCGTGGAATCGAGCTCACCAATCAACAACACACCTAGACTGACAAGTTTCTCGAACCAGATCACCATTGAAAATTTCTAAGAATTCTTGAAACCTCCAGTAGAATGATATTTTGAGTTTTGTTTCTACACTAGCTCATCCTATGCACCTTAATGGACATGAAAGGTGGTGTTTATATAGGATTGGAAAACTAGACATGGGGATGACCCATCAGCATTCTCGCACACTTCATCATCGAGTATCCTGGTGACGACATGAGCGAGCACATGAGCCGAGGGATTCCTTTCCCGCTAGATATCTAGTCATGCAACCTTATATGCTATGGCTTTTCATTATTGGCTGCGGAAAATAATTTGGGCGTTGCCCTACCTGGTTGACCATACGCTTTAGGGCATATGGACTGGACGTTTTCTTTCCCTTTCATTCCTCTGACGATGATATCAGAACAATTCTTTTCGCTGCATTTTCCCTGCTTCATGTGGCGATCAGATTCACTACTCCACATCTTAGATTTTCATGATATCCTTCTGATTTCACATGCAAGCCACACGACGGATATCTAGTTTTTGGTGAGATGGCGCTGCCGCAGGGATGATTTATCCTGTAGGAGTGTCACAAATGGCATCAGGGAGATCAATCAACTGTCATGTAGGTAGATCGTACATGAGGGTTCTTCCACATAGATGTTTTTATAGTTTTTTATGTTGCATAACCCTAGAGTTTCTCCATGCACTATGTACCATAGATTTGTTCATATTTGCAATCTAAGCCTTCGATACACCAAATCTTCATACCAAAACTCAACACTATCAACCTGCACAGCTTATTTTGGGGGAATCAGCATCAACCATTGATCCATAATCAGTCTTCATCGGGACCGTTCAACCTTGAGAACTTTAGTATTTTGTCAATCCTTTCTCATATGATCATTTGAAAAACTTCTGATTGTGGAATGCTTCTCACCCGTTTATTAACCTGATCTCTTGTTCTGACCGTATATCTTCACAGCCCCTACCACTTTCCACGGATTGAAATCCTGAATTTTTTCGTGCTAGTTCAATCTGCGGAATCATTCTGGACCACATATCTACCTCTTCTCTTATCTACACCGTCCGATCTTTTCACATGTTAACTCATTTCACGAGTTGAAAATTTTTCTTTATCCAGGCATGTTCACCACGTGAAATGATTTAGAGCCGTTGATATTATCTTGTGTCGATCTCGACCCTCCAACATCGCACCCATTTAAAGGACTCCGTAAATCTCAAAATTAAATCCTTCCTCGCATATTTGCTCCGTAGAATCTCTTTCTGTCGTTGATCTTCCTCGACATGAAGCTGAACCGTCAAAGCTTAACACACTTTACCCTTATTCCGCTACTGCATGTTTCAATCTATAGAAAGATCTATCATCGTAGATCAAAATCCACTCTCCATCCGACGACACCTGATGAAATAACTTGCTAACCAGATAACCTGAAAGGCGCTTCCACAAAATTTCATAAAATAGGATCATTTTCAAACATTTCAAGTCCATAAATTCAAACATAGTGCTTACACACTCCTAAGGTTTCTATCATAAGTTCTCCCTACTACCTTGTCTATGGCAAAGAATCTGTGTTACCATTGAATCTTCTTCTTCCATCATTA
Organism: Pseudotsuga menziesii; assembly: GCA_001517045.1. Classification (NCBI taxonomy): domain Eukaryota; kingdom Viridiplantae; phylum Streptophyta; class Pinopsida; order Pinales; family Pinaceae; genus Pseudotsuga; species Pseudotsuga menziesii. The sequence continues at coordinate 1,381,975 of LPNX010455218.1, read as the reverse complement.
CAAATTGCACAATCTTGTTCACAGGATGATGAATTCTCTGCTCTTCAGAATTGAATTGACACACTTCTTAAATTAGAAGAGGAGAGGGAGAAATCCATGAATAAGTTATATCAATGTCAACAACTGGTAAAGAGATGGTTTGATGATAAATCCTCCACCAATAGTGATTTTTAGATTGGGGATTTGGAGTTGAAGTGGGACAAACCCCACACAGAAAAAAGAGACTACACCAAGTTTCAACGTCTGTGGTTAGGGCCATTCATTATTACATAAAAGCTTGGCCCTGGTATTGTCTGATTACAGACGTTGGAAGTTCTTTCGGAGACTTATCCAATGAACATTCATCTCCTTGAGAGGTATTTTGCTTGAGTTAAGCTTTGCTTACCTGTATATAGGTGTGTTGTTTTGATTGATTTTCTTTTGGATTTGTTTGGTTTGATTTATTTCTTGTTTCTTTTGTTCACAAAACATGGCATGCCTACAACTGCTAGTTGCATTTGGTGAAGTGGTTTATCCTAAGAGCGTTTTAACTGAGGAATTTTAAATTGGATGTGTCAGAAATCTCCACTTGGTTTATACCTGAACCAATATGTTTATGGGAATGCAATCCAAGATCCATGCTAAATCTTTAAATCGAATCTTTAGTTCCTATAATCACTATCTTTATCCATCCTCATAATTATGATTGAGTTTTTAGGAGTACTCTCGTATTCTTGTCAAGTGCCTTAGTGATTATTGGCAGCACATCTTTAACAACCTCTTTAACCTATGTTCTTTTCTGATCTCACCTTGATCACCTTGGAATTAACAAAATCACCTCAATAAGTGTAAAATGAAAGATAGGAGATCTTATCACAAGCCATCCTACATGTTCATAGACATGCTTGGTGAATGACATTACCACCAGATGGTTCCCAAGCCAGGGTAATGGCTTGCAATTTGCATTTGTAAATTATTTTTCTTTTTCTTTGAAATACAACATGTTGTATTCATGGACAGGGGGTCTTATCACAAGCTAGCCTAACCATGTTCATGGACCTTATTTGGACTGAAATTACTGATAGGTGGTTACCAGGCCATGGTATTTGATTTTGGTGTAAAATCCAAAAGACAAGGAGTCTCTTGACCGAGCTAGCTTGTTTAGTTTCTAGGTAAGACCTGTGTGTGGTATTGTACCTTACCAGAGCAATGGTCTTGTTTCAACTAAGTTGTTATTTTTATGATAAAAGAAAAAAAATCTTGTATATATTCCCAATAAACAATCCATATTCAAGGTGATTACTAGTTTGATGATCATGAGATAGATCCAGTTTTTTTACCAAAAGCTTATCTAAAACTTCCCTCACTACTAACATGTTTCTTATAGGAATACCTTATTTACTTCTAAGACTTGTTCGTTTATTGAGTATTATTAACAGTGGTTATGGGATTGTAAGATGATAATTGTATCTATGTTTTTTCTAGGTCTAGCTGTGTTTTCATGAGTTTGTTGTTTGTTATGAACTGAAACATTTTTTTAAAATTGACATATTTTCTTTGAAATTTTTATGTGAAACTGTACAAAGATAACTGCTTCGCCCAGTGAGTCGCCATTTGTTGCTGGAAGCAACAGATCCCATTTTAAGCTGTTAGGATTATTAATCCTCCCTTGTCCAAATTTGGTCATATGTCTAAATCGGGAGTCCATCCAGTCTATTTATAGTCATTAGCACCATTGGGTAAACTTGACCTAATTGGGGCACATGTTTAAGTTACTAAAGTGTGGGGAACACTAATTGAGGCTCACTATCACTTATTGCACTTGATTGCATAAGTTTAGGAGCCTCCTAGATCAATCCCTACAATTTAGGAAGCCACTGGGAGTGCCGAAACCAACCAAGGTCAGTTCACTTCAGTTAATGACTAGTCAAGCTAAGTTAGGAGTCAGTTACATTCAATTCAAGTCCTCCACATTCAGTTAGCGCTAGGTTTACTTGATTGCACACATGTGGGGCACATTTCTCACCTACCATAGTCAGTTAACCATTAGTCAACACTAAATGTAACACTTGGTTGTGTTTTAGAGCTCCGATGAACTCCGGTTATGATTTAGACAAGGACAGTTAACTACTGGGTCCTTCGATAGTGATTTAGACAAAGTCTTGGTTACCTACAGTCAAGTAGAGTCTAATCAATTCGAACTTCCTCATGTGGATTCGAATTGCTTGTGGCTATAAAAGCCATTTTACATTATTGTAATTATCATTCGGATTACTTTTTTTATTAATGAAAGCTTTCACAGCTGCAAGCCTTTTGCACTGTTTCATTCTTCAATTGCTGAGTAAATTGTGAGATCTTCTTTGTGAGTTGTGTGTTTGTCTACAGATCTATATTCTCAAATTTACATGGTATCAGAGCCTCCATGGACAATACTCCTCTCCTCAGATCTCCAGCCGAATCATTTTTTTTACTTTGTATGTTTGATTGTGTGACAGGTTATCAGCTTCTCTTACAGCATTCGCTACAAGCAGCCCTTTCTTCTCATTGCATTCGCTACAGCAGCTCAGTTCTTCCTATTACTTCGAAATGGCTCATCAAATAGAGCCTCTCACTCCCTTCAACTATCATGAGTGGAAGGATGACATGAAAGTATTGCTCCGCACCAAGCATCTCTTCAGACTCATAGAAGAAACAAAGGAAGAGCCAGAATCAGATAAAGACAAAGCTAAGTACATGAACATGCTTGATGAAGCCATTGGACTCATGTCCTCCTCAGTCTCTAGAGATCTTCGATTTCACATCCAAGACTTGGACACTCCCAAGGAGGTTTGGGACAAGCTTGCTTCTTTATTTGATAAGCATGATGAGATGAGGATCCATCAGCTAGAAAATGATCCGATTACTCTCAATCCATCAAACTTCGAATCTCTAAATGAATTATTCTCAAAGTTCAAGAACCTGATATATCAATTGAAGCAATGCAAAGTAAAGAAGGATGAAGATCAGCTCATCCTTGCTATTCTCACCAAGCTCAATTCGACTACTTAGTCTTTGTATCCACCTTCCAAACAGTAAGGCTCACTACTCTAAATTGGAATATTCCCACTCTTAATGCTTTAATTCAATCTCTTATTTCTGAGAATGATAAATTGATCCAAATGGGGATCATTCGATCTCCCAAAGATATAGCTCTTGTTGCAAGAGGAGATAAGGTATCGAATGACAAAGGGAAGCAAAGAGATGAGTCTGAGCAGTCAAAAGAACCTTCAGGTTCAAAGAGAAGCAAGAAGAATGGCAAAGGCAAAGTCCTCTGCTCTTACTGTGGAAGGGGCTTCCACTCAGAAAGCTCCTGTATGAGAAGACAACTTGATGAAATGGCTCTTATTTTGAAAAAGCACAACATTTATGTACCTACTAGCGCAAGGAAGGAAGACTCTGAAGAAGAAGAAGAAGAATACCAAAGGAAAGGACATGCACTGAAAGCTTGTTGCACATCAACACCTGCCTTTCTCATTGATTCTGGAGCTTCCAACCACATGGTTGCATCCAAAGAATCATTCTCTTCTTTTCAGTACTTTGATGGTCCTATTATTCAGATGGGCAATAACAGTAAAGTCCAAACCAAAGGGAAGGGCTCTATCCAACTTGAACATGGAAGGTTCAAAGATGTGTTGTTTGTTCCCTCCCTGGCTTCAAACCTATTATCTGTCTATCAGATGACCCATACTGGATCTCCAAAGCGAGTGATATTTGGTCCTGACTCAGTGGAGATCACAGATATCTCTATTGGGAGCATCATAGCAAAGGGTATTGCGAATCATGCTTCAAAAGCATATGATTTCTCACATTTCATGCCTCCTTCAGAACCAGTGCACTCTCAGCAGCCACCTGCAAGGGAAGGTAAAACCATTGCATCTAATTCTTTTACAGCTTCTACTAGTATTGCAGATCCATCTATATTAGTTTATGACATTAAGATTCAGGGTGACTCAGATCTATATTCAGTCCCTACTTCCAAACTGGAAGCTAGGAAGATGACTGGAAACTCACCTGACACTCAGAAAGGAAAGACTCTTGCGCTATGTCATACTATTTTACCTCCTTCAGAGAGATGCAATAGACTTCTTGTAAGATGCAATATGGAAAGGGCTCAGTCTTACTACATTCAGAAGAATGGATATGATCATACACCTCTTCATTCAGCAAGAGACAAAGGTTACATTCCTCCTTCCTCCCATCATCATTTTTGTAGAAGAAGGAGAAGTCTACATGCCAGTCCCCAGAATACCTGTGCACAGCACACCATGCATGCTGCTTCACTACCTCACAGAGATGAAGATTGCAGCAACATATTTTCAAGTTTTTCAAACTTGAGACCTGATTCTACCTGCTTAGCTAGAAGGAGGGATTTTTTCCCATGTGGTTTTTGCCCTAGCTCCTTGTATTGAGCAGTTACTTTATTTTACTTGATGTAATGGGTGACCTATGGTCTTAGTTACCAGGGCCCATAGTTTGTCCAAGTTATCTTTCAGGGGGGGTGTTAGCATTATTAATCCTCCCTTGTCCAAATTTGGTCATATGTCTAAATCGGGAGTCCATCCAGTCTATTTATAGTCATTAGCACCATTGGGTAAACTTGACCTAATTGGGGCACATGTTTCAGTTACTAAAGTGTGGGGAACACTAATTGAGGCTCACTGCCACTTATTGCACTTGATTGCATAAGTTTAGGAGCCTCCTAGATCAATCCCTACAATTTAGGAAGCCACTGGGAGTGCCGAAACCAACCAAGGTCAGTTCACTTCAGTTAATGACTAGTCAAGCTAAGTTAGGAGTCAGTTACATTCAGTTCAAGTCCTCCACATTCAGTTAGCGCTAGGTTTACTTGATTGCACACATGTGGGGCACATTTCTCACCTACCACAGTCAGTTAACCATTAGTCAACACTAAATGTAACACTTGGTTGTGTTTTAGAGCTCCGATGAACTCCGATTATGATTTAGACAAGGACAGTTAACTACTGGGTCCTCCGATAGTGATTTAGACAAAGTCTCGGTTACCTATAGTCAAGTAGAGTCTAATCAATTCGAACTTCCTCATGTGGATTCGAATTGCTTGTGGCTATTAAAGCCATTTTACATTATTGTAATTATCATTCGGATTACTTTTTTTATTAATGAAAGCTTTCACAGCTGCAAGCCTTTTGCACTGTTTCATTCTTCAATTGCTAAGTAAATTGTGAGATCTTCTTTGTGAGTTGTGTGTTTGTCTACAAATCTATATGCTCAAATTTACATAAGCTGCTAAAATGGAAGCCCCACTCATCCTTTTGATTGGTTTTAAAGGCCATAATCTTGTTGGGGGATTTTTAACTGTAAGTACCATGTTTTGGCCTTAATAAATTTTCCTTAGAAACCTTGTTTTTTATTGGGTTTTGTGGATTGCTGAAGTGCCCTCATTTCTTTAACATATGTCTTGCCTTTCCGCGACCCGCATTCTACATTAAGAAATCATATTATGAAATTCTTTTTTTTTGACGTTTTTTCAGAAATTAGTTTCCCGCCTTATGCAACCCGCAAATGCGGATTGCAGAAGTTAGAATTTTGTGTTCAATAAAAGCTTGTATTTCCGCAACCTCCAACCCACAATGTGGATTATGGATTACGGAAATACTTTTCAAAATAAAAATTTTCTTTTCTGGTTCCTCCTTCCGCATTCCACAATGCAGATTGCGGAAAGTGAAAAAAATAATGTTTTTCACTTTTTTGTTTTTCGGTTCCGCAAACCACAACTCGCAATGTAAATTGCGGAAAGCGGAAACTCAATAAAATTGTAATTTGCAACATTTCCTACCCACAACCCGCAAATATTTTGCGGATTGCAGAACTTTAACAAATTTTTCTTGATCAATAATTTCATTCCACATCCCAGAGTGTGGATTGTAGATTGAGGAAGTCATAAGATCTAAGGTTTTCGGTTGTTTTCACCTCCGCATTGGGATTTCCCAGCTCAATATTAGCCATCTATTTTTTCCAGATCTACAGTTCGTATCAATTATGTCCTTGAATCTTGGATTATTTAATTCATTCAAATTTATGAATTCCTTACCATTTAACTTCAATTTTTACTGGGTTTGAGATTTTACTGTGGATTTTCTCATTCGAGCTCACCAATCCTCTCATTTCCAAGCTTTCTATCGGTAAGTTTCTTACCCTTCGTGGTCGTTTTCTATTATTTTTAATTGTGGTAATTTTTAATCATGGTAGCCAAATTTCTATCAGAATTTACCTCAAAGTCCACCAGCATGTCCATAAATACTAGGTCTAAGACTTCCTTGTAAGAGCAGAAGAACAAGGACCCAAACGCAAGGGTCTTTACTAATACCAGTGGGCATGTTTATAAAACCCTTCATCTGGATTGGTACAGGATTGATTCAATATTCGATAATGATGACTTATCTACAATTCCCCATGACCAGCCTACATAAGCCAAAATTAGTAGTTCCAATCTTCACTGTATTGCATCCAGGCCTCCGTTCATTCCGTATACAGACCTGATCAAATGGGCACTTGACTATGCAATCCCCAAAGAACAGTCGTTCGACGACCACCTTCGAAACCCAGTAGCCTCATTCTACCAAAACGTATTCACTAGAGCATATGCTCTTGGACCTCCTCAACAGCTCCTCATGACCCAATTTATTGATGCAACCATAATCCAATTCAACTACAAGGAACTAATAAAATCCTGGATGGATAACCCTACAGATTTTATCCCCAAGGCAGAGAAGGTCTACCCCATTTTGTGGTTTAGGGAGCCTTTCTCTTTGCTAGCGGCTATGTTTTGTTAATTGTATGGTTTACCCAACTGTACCAAATTCAAGATTGATTGGGATCCCATAGCCCATCACATATTGCTTACAGGGGAATCATTTAATTGGGATCAGATTCTATCAGTAAACACTGAAGGGAGCGATTGAAAAGTATCATAAAACTTCAGCCTCAAGAAAGCTGACTTTTTACATGTTGGGGTATGTGATGGATATATTTTCTGCTATTCTGCATTCTTGTCCATGGGATGGAATTAGACCAAGAATTCCCCGTCAGTACACATCTATTGATCGGACATGTGGGAGGACAATTTTGTCCCCTAGATTTATGAGATTTGTGACCACTTCATAGGGTCGATGTACCAGATGATCTTCAGGGGAGATGGCCCATGTTTTTCAAAAGGGGCCAAAGCTCTAATATATCTCATGGGTGATTGGTATGTAGGAGAATATTTCTCCTACATTCATATTTGGGGCAGCAATACATCTCACCTGCTACTAAGAATAGTCCCGAACATGATGGTTTTGCAAGAAATAGCATATCAGATGGTCGTTGATGGATCCTTCCCTAATCTTGCTGCACATAAGAGGAAGTGTTGGCCCAAGTTCCCTTTGAGCTTGGGGTTTTTTACAATGCATAACTCTACTCATGCATGATCCCAAGTCATGGATGGATAATCATTTTGTGTAGGATCACACTAAATTTCCTTATGCCCATTAGGATAGATATACAAAGGGTTGTTTATTTTTCAGAAGTAGTGGAAATTATTACCAATCCTCTAGAAAAGGACCACATATTCCAATATCAAAAGGATTTAAATACCTCTACCCTACATTTCAGACATCTCTAGTTGAAAGTGGAAGAGGATGGCCACAAGTAGAACATAGAAAATGAGGCTAAGGAAGCTTTAGCCAGTTCTTCCACTACTCCCCTTGACAAGTCTAAGGACAAAGGTAAAGTTGTTATGGAAGGCCCCAAGAAACTGCAATCCTCCTCCACATTGGAGATCTTATATAGAGCAGTAGAATTCAAGAAAGGATTAGAGAATCTTAGTTCAGAGATAGAGGCATAGGATTTTGTGGTTCAACCTCCACCAAAGAAGAAAAAGGTTCATGGGGTCATTCCTCAAACACAATCACAAGAATAAATGCCTCAATATCCACCATAGGAATTTCAAATAGTGGAGCATCCTGAACAACAGATCATACAAATTCCTCCAATTCAGCAGGTGAAACCTTTTCCTCAAGCTAATATTGAGATACATGAGATACACAGTGACTTGGAGGAGGAAAATAATCCTTCTATTTTCCCTGTTAATGTTCTTACTTCCATGACCTCATCCATTACCACCACCCAATTATCTGGGAGTATTTTTTATTCATAATTTTCCCAACTTTCTTTTATGAGATAAATTTATTTCAAATTCTTTCAGCTACAACCAGCACACCCTCAGTACTAATAGAGGCACCTAGCTCTATCTCCCCTCCTACTTCACCTATGCTTTCAACCTCATCTAGACTCCACACTACCTCAACATCCCCACATTCAGTTTTTCCACAACTAGATACTCCTTCCATCTCTACAATTTATTTCCCTTAAACTTATATACCTATCCCCTATTCTATTTATTCATCCCTTGCACCTATTTTTCCTACACCCCTTATTATTATTTCATCCATTAGTGTAGAGATCCCCAATCTTCAAACATTCCCATATGAGCCTCTAGTGACTATTCATGAGGGAACCATCTCAACTACAAAGGAGATGACATATTTTGGAGAGGATGCAATGGTTTCTCTGGGGAAGTATGTTTGGATCAGGAAAGATAAAGCTGTAGTTAAGAAGGGAGATAATGGAGATAAGAGGAAAATGTAAGGCATGGTAAAGCAAGTGCCAACCCCTATCCAGATCATTTGGAAAATGGACTCCTCTGAAACCAAACAAGGAGTTCTGGATACAACATCTGTCATGGGGGATTTTGCTGGAGCAAATTTTGATTCAGTATACTAGCTGAACAAAGAATTCGAAGACAAGGAGCAAGAGCTAAAAAATGCCAAACATGACCTAGCACAAGCTGAGGTACACCACAGGGAGGAAATTCAACTTCTCAAAGAGGAATATGAAGAGATGTTAAATGAGCTTCAAAGGAAGAATGATTATCTGAAGTAGCATCTTGAGAAGGATGATGTCTTAACTAAGCAACAGGAAGACAAAGTTTCCATGTTTGTAAAAAATCTCAAAGAGCTCCAACGTGCATCTACTACCTCTTCTTTCTCCAAATTTAAAGGAGAGGAGTTTAAACAATTAGCATGCAAAATAAATGATCAATTTTATCAACGCATGGTTAATCTGTATAAAGGGTTCAATGAGATGCAGGAGCTGTATAATTCATTTGAGAATCACTCAGAGGTCCTCAATGAGCATCACAAAATAATACATGAAGCAACTCAAGCCGATGATCATGTTATAGAGTGGCAGAAATGCAACAAAGACAATCCAGAAGATCTGCCAATCCTAGATAAGCTCAAGCTTAATAAAATCGAGGTGATAATTGACACATGGGAAAGCATTTCTGATCTGGTGGAATCCATCATCAAAGATGGACAAGCAACCTACAAAAGGATGTGGTTTTCCTTAGAAACATTGCTTGAGTATCTGGATCTACCACTCTGAGATCCTATCGATGAGGCCATGCCTTTGAAATTGAAGTTGGAGCAGATTCATAGTGATTTTACCAAAGCGAAGGAGCATATTTTGGTGATGACTCAGCTTATTATGGAGGAGATCAAGCACTAATTTGAGACACCTCTCGCTTCATTAATGAGGATTGATCTCTTCCTCAAAGAATGGATGAAGATCATGAAAAAGGAGACCACATCCTTAATATGTAAATATAAATTGCATTTAAAGAATGTTCAGTTTAAAGACATCCAAGATTTGATGGATGCTTTTTCCAAGTGGTGTTCCACCCTTGGAAAACCATGAAATTGAAATATCTTGTAATCCAACACCTTGGGAAATTTCTTTCTTTGTAAATTTTGTAATATTATTTAAAGGGAGGGTATTTCCCAAGTAAAGGGGACTAATGGGATTAAGCCTAGGAGAACTATACAGGAGAGGAGACTACCAAGCACATACTAGGAAATATTTGTAAGTTTGTACTTTGTAATTTTTTGCAAGTTGAATAAAATTACACTGTTATTTATCCTATGTTCAGTGGTTATTCATTGAATGTTTTTCATGAATTTTAGTCGTTCTTCTATCTGTCTGGCACACCGATCACTAGTTTCTTATCTACTAGATGTGTTAGCTTATGTATTGATTTTTCCTTACAATCTTAACATATTATATGTGCATTGAATGAATGTCTTTATTTAATTCACATGCTTTGTTCTGCAACTAATGCGTAGTTATTAATCCCTAATACTAATTTGTCTATTTGTATTATCTGATAGGACATGTTGTACACTTATAACACTTTGGATAAATCATTGCAATTTTCATTGTTTGGTTTTATTTGAAGTTCATTAAGGAAAGTGAACTCGATTTATATTTCTATACGTTGAGTAATCAGTTTCTTGTTATCAATTATATATTACAACTACCCTGCCTAAATCGGTTACAATCATTGTTTAAGTTTTCTTGAACAGTTAGTCTAGAATCCAGTTACTTCAAAACCTTCTTAGATATTCCTTGGGGAAAGAGAATATCGCTTAAATATAAAAACCATTGTTCCAGTGGAGGCATCATATCCATACTATCTAGTCATCCCAAACAACTCTGGCATAGAATCATCTATGCATGGGATCAATTTGAAGCCTTTCTGGTTGGATTATTTCCTTATGTTGACTTCCTTGTAGATCTTCTAGCTACCTACAGTCCCAGGCCGTAAACAATGCCCAAAATTGTGTATATGATGTATGTATATGTACCCTTATGTACATATTCTTTGTAATTCTAAATATAAGAAATCCATGTGTGAAAGGATTGCATTCCCATGCTCTTGAATAAGTAGTTTTCATGAATTTGGCTTCAAGCTAATTGAAAGAGTTTTATATCAGATTTGTGTGAGTAGTTTTATCTGAGTTTGATGCTTTTGTGGAATAAATTTGTATTCTTTATATGTCCATTATGTTTAATCTTAATATCTTAACCATTTATTCTACTTTTCATGTGTCAAACTTAAGCTAGTAATGTAATTTCCCCATAAGCAATTTCCATGAAAGTTACCATAGAGATGTTGCACCTCATAATCAGTTTGAAGAGATTAATAACTGTGAATAATGAAATATATTGAAATATTATATGCACTTCCATACTATTTTCTTAAAATTTTTGAGTTCATATTGCATTTGGAGAGCCAAAAGTGTCATATACCCTTGGGGGTTTTAACATCAATTTTCTAGTATTTTTGTCCTTCTTTCCATAGGGAAAAAAGAAAGTTTCAGAAGTATTTGGAAATTTTACGAGAATTATAATATGAATTATTATTTCTTAATACCCATCAATCCATTCCATACAATTTTTTTGTTCATTTGGGTGCATTTGGATCAACTTGGGCTTCACTAGTCCAAAGCTATAAATTGGCAAAAAATGTGCAAACTTGAATAACATGTCAAAATGAGTATTATGATTCAACCATTGAGTTTATGAGGTCTATTATTATGTTTTAAATCCCATAGGGTCCTTCCATAATAAATTTGGAAAGGTTCGAAGGTTTTTTGAACCAAACCAAGAAAAACTAGTTTACTATTTTTTCCTAGTTTCGAAATTAGACAAAATATTGAAGGAGGCAGTATGTGACCTGTTTGTGAAAAGTCCTCAACCACACCATATTAAGAAGCCATGTATATCAGTTTTTTAATCCTATCAGAACCTAATATAACTTCCCTTGATCTTCCCCAGTTGTCTCATAACCATGGAGTTACTGTGAATCCATTGTCAATGAGGGTGTTGAGAAAGAATGTTTTCAATGTCAAAGTTTTGAAGCCCCTTTTAAATATTTTGGATAGTGTATCTAGATTCCCAAAAAAGGTGCATTACAGTGGTATTAGAACATGGCCCTTGAACCTGTGCATTAAGATAATCCATTGAATAAAAAGTTGTAACCATGACTTACTATTATGATGACTCCTCTGAAGATGGTTATGTGCAATATGAAGAAGAATGTGAATGGTACAAGGAAGTGTTTCCATTTTGAAAGACTTATTACAATTTAATAGGGGATTAGGTTTATTATTATGACCATGTGTATTGTTAATATGTATGTTCCAAACCACCATGATCTACTCCTATGAATGAATTAGAAAGGTTGAGAGCAACATGTAAAACTTTGCCCCAACAATATCAAGCATCTCTTGCTTTGATGGGAGAGGCACATAAGAGCATTATTTTTAATGAATTTGTTGATTGGGTGTTTGGTATAGGACTAATAGTGCAAATGTGAACTAATTAAGGGAAAATCATCAATATACAAGTTTGGAGGAGCATGAAAGGAGTAAAAATAATCCTACATGTGAAAAAAGTAGTGAAATATCCTTCTCTATAGATGCAAAAATTATAAACAAGTTTGTGGACCACATGGTGAGCGTGTCCAAGAAATTTCATCCTAAAGAAGATGAAAATATCTAAGGTACACCATTAAAGGAAGAAGCAGAGACTCATGAAGTGGATCATCAATCACCTAAAGGTGATTGCAGAGAAGAACATTAAGAGGGAAGTGAAGACAATCACATAATTCTTATTGATGGGGGTTGTGTAAATCAAATAGCATCTATTGATGGATGCTCGAACTGTGAAGGAGTACCTATTTATGGGTACTCACACCTCTATTTCGGTGACTTAGAGATCAATTTTGAATATGTTTCTACAATCCAAATTTCTCATCAGCATGAAGACGAAGACCTTGTGGCATATAATGAAGAACCAAGATCAACTTCCCCATCACCACTTGAGCTTCAAGAAGTGGATCAAATCAAGAAGAAAGAAGAATAGGAGGTTATATTGAATGAACCATACTTCATTAGAGGGTCCTTGAATATGGGTGAACGGAATATCTATGAGGCCCTTAGCATACTCCATGACACTCAAGCATTGGTGTCAAATTCTTGCGGGAAATTTTCATCATTCGAGGAGCCATCCTTCCTTGAAGACATGGAGAAAATTCAAAGAGCAATGTGCAACATGAAAGGTAATTTAATGTATTTTCTTTTCTATAGAAATAATTTAGTTGATATTAATGAATTTTTACATGAATCATACTTGAATAATAATGAGGATATTCATAAGCTCAAAATTCAAAATGAGAAACTTCTTGAGAGGTTGCAAGATACTTGTTCTTCCTCCTATGTTTCAAAATGCCATTTGGTAGATTGCTTGGAGGATTCTCATGACATGATGGATCATGATAAACATGGAAAATTGTAGGATATTGATGTATTTAAATATTATCTTGACGATATACAATCACTTGTTTTGGTGGAAGAGGAACTTGAGTTGCCTCTTGATAACGGTTACACACTTTTGGAAGAAGTGCATGATTCCACTACCTTGGAACCAACATATGAGGAAAGTTTCACACTTTTGAGGGAGATGCATAATCATAACCCTATGGAGTCTTCACATGATGAAAATGTTTCACTTTTTGATCATTTGGGTGAGTTGTTTCTTTCTCCTATATCCTACACTTCCATATTTTGCAGCATTCATCCTAACGAAGTATGGGTGAAAGGTTTATTTTTTATGGTGCCACATGAGGAGTATGAAATTCCTATCTCTCCTTTTGATGATGACATGAATAGAGCACCATATTATTTAACTTTTTAGGAGCATCCTTTGTTACATTATGATGATACACATCGACATGGATGCACCTATGATGTTCACTTGAATCACTTGAAGACTCGTGATTTTCCTTGCTCCCTACTTAGTCCATTTGATGTTGGAGGAAATTAATCCAACACTTGGGTGAAGAGATATATTATTGAAGGAAATTATTATTGGCCCACAACATCCTTTGTTATTTCTTGATGATATACATATTCATGGGTGTATCGATGAGACTTCTTTGAGCAACTTGAAGTCTTCCTGTTTTCTTTTCTCCTTATTTAGTTTAGATTTTGGTCAAGGTTATTCATTCACTTCTTGCATGAAAGGAAACATGCTAGATTATTTTGATGCATATTACATTCTTTTGGAGAAAAATTATAGGACATGGGATCCTCCCCTTTTTCATTGGAGCAGATTTGATATAATACCTGATGCTTGTGTGTATGGGTCACAAGATGATATACTAACTTGGATGTACAAGCACTTTCATGATCATTTGATGAGGTACCTTATTGATGTACATTTGTATGATGTTGTTATGTACTTTTATGATCTATATGTTGTACTCATGATGTTTGGAAGGATGTGATACAAGCAATCAGATCCTATTATTGCTTGGTTTCAATTTTGGGGACAACAAGCAGTATGTGAGATTGAGTCACCACTTGAGAATGATTGTAATCAGAGTAGTACAGTAGCAAGCATGGTGGTTCCTCTTTGAAACTTTCTTGTAATATTGAAAACTCAAAGTTTGGAAACTCAATTTCAACTTCAAATAATTATACAGTGAGCAAAAAATGGTTGAAAATTCAAAAAAGGTTTCCAAATATGAAGGAGGTAAATATTATTTGTGCAAATTCGGTTTTAATGGATTTGATTAATCCTTTTGGTGTTAGTGGTGATGTCACAAGATATATCAATATGTAAATATCCACATATATTTACTTTTGGAAACAAATAATTGTAGTACATGAGTGCCACTACTCAAATTGCAATTAAGGTTTGAAGCAAAGTTTTAGAAGGAAATAAGGTTATTCAAAATCCATGTTTGAAATTGATTGAGGACAAGAAATAATAGGTGGGGAGGTCTGTCATTTCCCCAATTAAATGATTTTGAAATAAACAGTTAAGTTGGCCTATCCAATTCCTAAGGGTTATGTGGAAATGATCAAACTATTGATATTTAACCCAAAGGCCCATAGTTTCACATGTAAATTAGAACTCATATTTGTGGAAGATGGAAAATGGGTCGATAAATGATGGAATAAAGAGTAAATTCCCCAAAATGAAGTGGCAATGGATCCTAGTTTTCCATGGGGGCGCATAAGTGGATGTGTGGGGTCCACATGAGGGAATATTCCCCATTTACACATGGAATCATCCTCAAATTAGAATTTGGAGGAAGGATTTACTTCCAAGGTGGTGGATGAAGAGTCTTAGGCTAAATTTAGGCAATTATAATATTCTATGACAACTCTATGACACCTTATGACATTTATGACTGATTCCCTTACAACTATGACATATTCTATGACATATATGACATGTAAGAGATAAAAATAGACCCAAGAGGGCGCATGAGGTGTATGTGGGGCCCAAGTAAGCTTCATGAAAGGCTCCAAGTCGAATTTCATGAAGGGAGAGAAAGAAAAGTCAAAACAAGTGTCACTTGGGTTAATTTAATGACCTAAATTAACACTAATTCTAGTTTATTGGAGATAAATGAGGCCAAGGAGGTTAGTAAAATATGATGAAGTTGAAGTTGTATTATTTTTATCATTTGTTAATTGGAATTTGGAATTTTGGAGAGCTTTTTCTTGTCCATTGCACAGTGAGTGTTTACTCTCCCTGCTTGAACCAATTCCGAGGAAGTTAGATTCATTTCCAAGTTGGTTCATAGAGAGACCATTCAGACCTATAAATGGAGATTATTTATGGTTTTTATTTTTATGTAGAAGGTCCATATAGCTCGCATTCTCATCTATTTCCCCCTTCTCTCATTCCTTCTTCTCCATTCCCCCATACTCTCATGTGATGGTGCACTTGTTGGAGTGGTTCTTGCGCTTTGATAAGTCTATTTGATGCCCAAGATTGGGTATATGACTTTTGGATATATAATATTATTTCCATATT
Source organism: Pseudotsuga menziesii (assembly GCA_001517045.1). NCBI lineage: Eukaryota > Viridiplantae > Streptophyta > Pinopsida > Pinales > Pinaceae > Pseudotsuga > Pseudotsuga menziesii. Next base: position 1,366,204 of record LPNX010455218.1, on the reverse strand, counting down.
CTCTGTAATTCGAAATATAATAAATCCATGCGTAAAATTCTTGCATTCCCATGCTGTTGAATAACTAGTTTTCATGAATTTGGCTTCAAGCTTGAAAGAGTTTTATATTAGTTTTGTATGAGGAATGTTATATGAGTTTGACGTTGTTGGGGAAGAAATTTTTATTCTATATATTTCCATTATATATCATTTTACTATCTGAACCATTTATTGTACTGTCCATGTGTCAAACTTAAGCTAATAATGCAATTTCCCCATAAGCAATTTCCATGAAAGTTACCATACAGATGTTGCACCTCATAATAAATTTGAAGAGATTAATAACCATGAATAATGATAGACATTTATGTCTGATATACATCCCCATACTATTTTATGAAATTTTGTAGAGTCGTACTGCATTTGGAGAGACAAAAGTGTAATCTACCCTTATGGCTTTTAACATCGATTTTCCTAGTGTTTTTTGTCCTTCTTTCCCTAGGGTCAAAATAAAATTGCAGAATTATTTGAAAGTGTATGAGAATAAATAATATGCATTTAGGATGTTCTAATACCCATCAATCCCTTCCATTCAGAATTTGAATTCATTTGGGTGCATTTGGATCAACTTGGGCTTCACTATTCCAAAGCTAGAAATTGGTCAAAATTGTGCAAACTTGAAAAACATGTCAAAGTGAGTTTTCTGATTTAGATATTGAGTGTCTGAGGTCTGTTAGGATGTTTTAAATCCCAAAGGATAATTCCATAATAAATTTGTAAATTTTCGGAGGTTTTTGGAACCAAACCAAGAAATACTAATATACTAATTTTTCCTAGTTTCAAAATTAGACAAAGAATTTAAGGAGGAGGTATGTGAACTACTTGTGAAAATCCCTCAGCTGCATTGTATTAAGAAGCCACATATATATCATTTTTTAATCCTAAAAGAAACTAATATCACTTCCCTTGATCTTCCCTAGTTGTCTCATAACCATGGAGTCAGTGTGAAATACATTGTCAATGAGGGTGTTGAGAAAGAATGTTTTCAATGTCAAAGTTTTGATGGCCCTTTGGAATATTTAGATAGTGTACCTAGTTTCCCCAAAAAGATACATTACATAAGCACTATGATGAAGTTTTGGTGTTTCCTTGTAGACAAAATTTAGTTGGAGAGTTGCAATAATCCTTCTGCATGACAAAGGAATATGTGTTGCTTGTTAGTGGCCATGAAAAACTCACCCAAAAACACAAAAGTCTGAAGCGTTTGATTGGATTCAAACTTCCTTTCTTAAATCCCATTAATATGATCCAAGTGTAAATATTTTGTAGACTATGAAGAGACATGAAAAATCCCAAACAATTTGATGTCTTACTCATCACCATCAATGGCATAGCTACAGGCATGAGGAACACTGGTTGAGCAACTTGTTTAGAGATGCCATATCTCCTACTTTTGATATTGTTCTATGATACAAAAAAATTGATTTCCAGCTGATGCACGTACACATCCAACCTGGTATTTTACCCTTTTCAGATTGATAAATTTGCATAAGGTACAAAAATCAAACAGTGTGGTGAGACATTTCTTTAAGCAAATGCATTGGATTGATACCTAATAGGCCGAGTTTAAGACTGAAAGGAAAATACCTAATGATTGCTTGCCTCATTTGTGCTTAGTTTGTGAGAGTTGCACACAGTTTTCCCTTTGTTTCTCCTTGAACTAGCTACAATGTAAAACCTCCATTCTACCATTGTCTCCACTACATTATCAAAATATTTGCATGCTCACACCAAGGTAGTCAGTTTTACTTTTTTATGCAAAACTGACTTAATATACGCATTTTTTGCTTCATTTTCCTTCATGCAGAAGTGGGGTTGTGACTCAAACAAGTGAGCTTTGACTAGGTCTCTTACAAGGACCTTTCGAGTGTTTGGATTGTGGAGGAGTGATAAAAAAATGGAGAAATGATTTAAATACATGCAATCCATTATCTGTGTAATATCTATGTGGAAATGCATGGCCTTTGGACTAAGTAATATATGTTTTGCTGGTATGTAGTGTGAACTTCAAAGAGGATGGGCATCTATGGAATTCAATCTCATTTGGTATTTTTTGTGAGTTGTTTGGTGGTTAAATCTACCTCAGGGTGCATCATTTCTAGGTTTTCTTGCTTGAAATGCATTTATTTTGATGATTTGAAGCTTCTTGTTAGTATAGTTAGATGTCTTCAAGTTGGAGTACAATCCTTTTAAGGTCAAAGTTCATTTTGATGCTAAGAGACTTAGCAGTATAGGAACTTTAAATTTTTTTCGTTTGAAGTGTTTGATTGAATGTAGATTTCGTTTCTTAAATCCCATTAATATGATCCAAGTGGAAATATTGTGTAGACTATTAAGAGACATGAATAAGCCCATAATTCGTGATGCATTACTCATCACCATCAATGACAGTTGCAGGCATGAGGAACATTGGCTGAGAATCTTGTTTAGGGATTTCTTTTTTCCTACTTTTGATATTGTTCTACGAGACAAAAAATTCAAGTTCTGATTGATGCACGTACACATATGACCTAGTAATTTACCCGTCTCATATTGATAAAGTTGCATAAGGTACATAAATCAAGCAGTGTGGTGTGACATTTATTTAAGCAAGTGCATTGGATTGATACCTAATAGGCTAAGTTTAAAAATGAAAGGAAAATTGTTCAACAAAATATTAGTATGTGTTGGGAAGAAAGTAAAAGAATTTTAGTAAATGTTATCGTTCTATGCTTTCACATAGAGGATTATGTTTATAGATTTTAGATAGAGGATAGAAAGGAACAAACATAATGATTTTTGGTGGGAAACTGATTATACATATGATAATGTGGAAGTTTTTTTGTCAACCGAAATAGTTGGTAGTTGGATATATAGATGTTTATTATTCTGTGCATAAATACAAGAAACTAAAATAAGAGGTTACTTTGTCTCCATAAACTTACAGTTGGTGGCTAGTATGGTTACTATGCATTTTTACTGAAGCGATATATCCCTATGCAGGATTTAGTAGAACATTAAAATTTCCTTTTTTAAACATGGCTATGGTTATTTATTTTTCTATATTATTCTATGAATCCCACCTGACTTGAACTCATGAAATCAAGCTAGCATTTAACCAAGACCCTGTTGTGCACCTGCTCAACAGCCTTCTAAAATCATTATTGCATCAAACAAAATCCCATTTTGTTTGATGAAATGTCTTAACTTTAGAAGGGATAAACTTAGCTACTGAATGGTTGATTTTTCCCTAGCTACTGATTTATTGAAATGCCACATTTGTTTGAACAAACTTCGCAATCTACTTTGGATCAATAATATCAATTTTTGAGTTATTGGTTTGAATGCATTATCACTAGGGTCATTGATACATAAGGATTCGTGGTTATTATGTTTGATCATGTAAGCTTACCTGTGCAGGCTCTATTAAACACTACGTTGATCATGCTCTGTTCCATGGTTAGGAATCTATCATTTCGATCGTGTTTCACGATTTTCATACAAGAGCAAGGTAATGGTGATTAAAGTAGGTCGAACCTTAACAAGATATGATATGTCATTCGTATGCCTTGTCCTAATGTTATTAAGCATGAATTGTATGATTTCCTATGGGATAATTGCCAAAGGTATTGTGTGGGTTATATTTCGATTTGTCACCTTTGGAGAGAGAGCTGAACGCGTTGTATGGAAAATCTGTGGCACGAGCCGTATTCATCGTGGATTTACTGTGCTATGATGACACTCGTACCTCCCTGACGTCCACATATCAGTGCTGGTACGTGATTCTAGTCGTGGCGCTTCATCACTGGGACACCTCTTATGCGTATACTTGAGTCACCCTCGTCATTTAAGTCATATCAGGATTATGATAGAATCGGGTTTTAACACTTCGGCCGTCGTTCTTGCTCGCCATTTCAAACTATGATGGCTCCGACTGTGATGAGCTTACAGGGGTTTCACCTGCGTCCAAATATAGCTTTTTCCCTGTATTGTTTACAGTTGCCAGGTTTTGGGTCTAAGTGCTCTTGGTCTGCGTCTCTGTCACTAATTCTCTGGTGGCAGGTTTGCTGTGCGCATTGTCTCGCCCGCAAGTTGACAGGGATGGCCCCTGTTGTTCGATTCGAGCCCCACGAATTAACCTTGTTGGAGTCAAATTCCGATCTGTTGCACAAGGTCAAGGAGGTAGGATGGTTGCATTTCCTGCGGAAGTTTTCTGATTCAAACCCGGAGGTTACCCGGGTTTTCGCCATGTCGTTGATGAACTGTCAGGTCGAGGTAGGAGATCTGTGTTTCAGGGTGGATGAAAGGTCTGTCGCGCATGCGACTGGTCTGCCTTTGACAGGGCAGAAATGGTTTAAGTACCAAAAAATGGAAATCACGGAGTGGCGCAGCTTGCTAAAAAACCCAACATAGGAGGTCTCGTTTCGCGCCGGTGTCGCACGTAAGTATTTTCGTAAGGAATGGAGACCTGTTCTTGATTTAATTCATAGATATCTTACCTGCGAGGGTCGACTGTCATCGGCTTATGTGTATCACCTTCGTTTAATGGCAGCTTTCATAGGGTTTCAAATTAATATTCCCTATTACCTCTTGCACAGCTTGTTTAAGATGTCAAATGCTATCAAGAAAGGGCCGAAGCATTTAAGCCATAGTTTATTCCACCATGGTCTGGTTCGCATTTTGGTTGAAAGTGAATTGGCAAAATCGGGTCGGTCTTGGGAACAATTTGTAGAAGTTAATGGCTTTTCGAAATTTTGCCATTGTATGTTTGATAACCCCGACGACTGTGGTAAGAATAGGGTTTTGGGTTCGGCTTCGTCGAATAAACCTACACCAAACCCTAGTCCTAAGAATGTGGAACCCTCTCGAGTACCAGTGGTTAATCTAGATAG
>LPNX010455218.1:1234197-1354344 GCA_001517045.1 Pseudotsuga menziesii | reverse complement strand
AATGCTTGTTTGAATGATTTTATTTGTTTTGGGTTTGTGTATATTTTTCTTTTTGTTCTGCTTTGCTTTTGTGGCCCAAACTTGGTATGTTCACCAAAACCCAAAGATGATGACTGAATTTAATTTCTGAAATCGATCTGAGAATCATGCATCAAGGTATTATCTCTCTGAAAAGGGTCATTCTGTTTTACTTTTCACATAGAAAGGGAATTCCATAGTCCTGGATGTTACCAGTAATCTTTAATGCATATTAATTCCGCAAATCAGTATCTGCAAAATTCAGCCTAAGGATATTAAAGCAGTTTTTGGTAAGGTCATCTATTTAATCTCTTACGCCATACCCCCTCGTGGAGAGGAGCAGAATCGCCTCCCTACCTGCTAAGTAATTCCCTTTGGAGGTTAACTTTAATTATGTTCTGGGTAATGATAGACTGGAAAAATTTTAAAAGGCGTCTGAAGGACAGAAGGTCTCGTGATGAGCCGGTCTGTTCAGGTTCATAAGTTTACATCCAGTAACATTGTCGTCTCCGGTTACCAAGCCTGGGAAATGACCCTTAGTCATAAAACTCTGAGGGGTGAAAGGTCTCATCACGAGCCGGTTCATTTTACTGATATGTAGACCAGTGACTGACATGATTACCATCAGGTTACCAAGCCTGAATCATGGCCTTCATGACTAAAGAAGTACACAAGAGACAAAAGAAAATAATTGTAACAGTTTATGTTACCCAGAATTGTAAACTTTTCACTAGCAGGTTGGATACTGGTATTTTGTGGGTTTTGAAGTAACCCTGCCGCGGCTATGAACGCCGGCTGGCAGCAGGGCCATGCTTATGGTATTGAGAATTTATCTTTTAAGACTGAATCATCCACTGTTCTTCTCTCCTAGACTGAATTTTGTCGGAAATCTGATTATTGTCAAATAAATCTCTCAACCTGTAATCTGCTGGTAATGTTTATGATTATGAAGTCTTTGAATCTGGTTGAAATGTTAAAGTAGTGTTGTTTAATGACTGATGTTAAGGACTGAATTGCTTTGCTTGCATGATTACAGGTAAATATGCAGAGATAACTGTTTCATCCAGCTAGTCGCCATTTGTTGTGCACCTGCTCAACAGCCTTCTAAAATCATTATTGCATCAAACAAAATCCCATTTTGTTTGATGAAATGTCTTAACTTTAGAAGGGATAAACTTAGCTACTGAATGGTTGATTTTTCCCTAGCTACTGATTTATTGAAATGCCACATTTGTTTGAACAAACTTCACAATCTACTTTGGATCGATAATATCAATTTTTGAGTTATTGGTTTGAATGCATTATCACTAGGGTCATTGATACATAAGGATTCATGGTTATTATGTTTGATCATGTAAGCTTACCTGTGCAGGCTCTATTAAACACTACGTTGATCATGCTCTGTTCCATGGTTAGGAATCTATCATTTCGATCGTGTTTCACGATTTTCATACAAAAGCAAGGTAATGGTGATTAAAGTAGGTCGAACCTTAACAAGATATGATATGTCATTCGTATGCCTTGTCCTAATGTTATTAAGCATGAATTTTATGATTTCCTATGGGATAATTGCCAAAGGTATTGTGTGGGTTATATTTCGATTTGTCACCTTTGGAGAGAGAGCCGAACGCGTTGTATGGAAAATCTGTGGCACGAGCCGCATTCATCGTGGATTTACTGTGCTATGATGACACTCGTACCTCCCTGACGTCCACATATCAGTGCTGGTACGTGATTCTAGTCGTGGCGCTTCATCACTGGGACACCTCTTATGCGTATACTTGAGTCACCCTCATCATTTAAGTCATATCAGGATTATGATAGAATCGGGTTTTAACACTTCGGCCGTCGTTCTTGCTCGCCATTTCAAACTATGATGGCTCCAACTGTGATGAGCTTACAGGGGTTTCACCTGCGTCCAAATATAGCTTTTTCCCTGTATTGTTTACAGTTGCCAGGTTTTGGGTCTAAGTGCTCTCGGTCCGTGTCTCTGTCACTAATTCTCTGGTGGCAGGTTTGCTGTGCGCATTGTCTCGCCCGCAAGTTGACAGGGATGGCCCCTGTTGTTCGAGTCGAGCCCCACGAATTAACCTTGTTGGAGTCAAATTCCGATCTGTTGCACAAGGTCAAGGAGGTAGGATGGTTGCATTTCCTGCGGAAGTTTTCTGATTCAAACCCGGAGGTTACCCGGGTTTTCGCCATGTCGTTGATGAACTATCAGGTCGAGGTAGGAGATCTGTGTTTCAGGGTGGATGAAAGGTCTGTCGCGCATGCGACTGGTCTGCCTTTGATAGGGCAGAAATGGTTTAAGTACCAAAAAATGGAAATCACGGAGTGGCGCAGCTTGCTAAAAAACCCAACACAGGAGGTCTCGTTTCGCGTCGGTGTCGCACGTAAGTATTTTCATAAGGAATGGAGACCTGTTCTTGATTTAATTCATAGATATCTTACCTGCGAGGGTCGACTGTCATCGGCTTATGTGTATCACCTTCGTTTAATGGCAGCTTTCATAGGGTTTCAAATTAATCTTCCCTATTACCTCTTGCACAGCTTCTTTAAGATGTCAAATGCTATCAAGAAAGGGCCGAAGCATTTAAGCCATAGTTTATTCCACCATGGTCTGGTTCGCATTTTGGTTGAAAGTGAATTGGCAAAATCGGGTCGGTCTTGGGAACAATTTGTAGAAGTTAATGGCTTTTCGAAATTTTTCCATTGTATGTTTGATAACCCCGACGACTGTGGTAAGCATAGGGTTTTGGGTTCGGCTTCGTCGAATAAACCTACACCAAACCCTAGTCCTAAGAATGTGGAACCCTCTCGAGTACCAGTGGTTAATCTAGATAGTGTTCATCCTGCTTCTTTACGTCCTACTCATGGTAAAGAAGGTTCAGGTTTGTCACCTGTCACGCCATCAAGTGCTAGTGACAAAATTGGTAGTCGTCGGGGAAGTGTGCCTAAGCCTAAGCCGAGTAGGAGATTGACCCGAAGCATGGCTAGAGCCAAAGCTGTGAAAAGGTCTGAGAATGATAAGACTCCTGTTGAGACAGTGGTAATCGACGATGAGGAGATTACCTTGTCTGCCCAGGTAAATGATAACATTATTTATCCTGATTTAAGGACTGATTCGGTCGAGCCAAATTACCCGGTGACTGTTCAAGAAAATTCTGAGAACCCCTCTTTTTCTGTCGAAGTCCAGCCAGTCCAGCCAGAAGTTGATATTACGCCTGAGTCCAAAATTCCACCAGTCGTGGACAAGAAAGTCTCAGAGACGCATGTTGATTGCGTGACTGATTCAGTCATGAATGAAAAGTCGGTCAAAGCGACTTCGGCTGTTTTACATGAAATCGGGGAAACCATTCACCCCATGTTTGTTAATTGTCTACTGGATAAAGTCCGTATAATGGAGGAAAAAATAAGTGAAATATCTGCCAGTAGAGATTTGTTAAAAATTGATAATCAGGGTTTGAAAGAAAAGATAGACGCCAGCGACAAGCATCTGTTGCGATTAAAAAACCATAAAAACAAGCTTATAAGGCGTGTCCTTAAACTACAGGACGAAAACGAAAGAAATGAAGAAAAGCTACGCGAGCTTAACGCTCAAATTGCTCTAATGCAGTTTAAGGCACCTTCGCCCAGTCACTCCAGTGGAGTAAACATCCAGGTTTTCAATGCCCCGGTTAATATATAGTAGTTGATGACATGTTCTTCTATTGCTGAATTTCAGGTAATTTGTTCTGTCAAGATCATTGGTTTATGATTCTGTTCCATATGTTTTTATAATATTCTGAGTATTTTTCTTGTTTATCGCAGATATTAACGAGGAGATATATTCCCCTGATTTTGAGGATATCAGTATGTGTATAATCCCTGCATTTCTGGAAGCGAATCGAGGATTGGAGAATTGGTCTAACAAGTTCTCATGTTTTGTTTCATGATCCTATATGATAGGTGAGCGATTATGTGTTAAAAGAAAGACGACAGGTTTCACTTGTCGTTTTCTTTTAACGATTAGCTAGGGATCGTGAAGATCTATTTTTGAATCTTAAGCATGCTATTATGGGAAAAGGAAATGTATTTAACAGACTGATAGGAAACATAGAGGGGGAGGGGGAATGCTATTGGGAATGCAAATACTGAACTGCTAGTTCTTACTGGTTGGGCTGCTTGGCAGTTTGCTGCCAGTCGTCATGATGTTTTGGACTGGTGATGTTGGATTCACGTTTCTTAAGTTTTAAAACTTGTTTGCGTTTAAGACATCTTTAAGTTGCTGGTATTTGTGTTTCTTATGTTTCTATTTTCGTTATAATTTGTTTTCATCAATTATGCGAAGATAATTTGTTAAGTATTCACTGCCTTGTTTTTCAGCTATATTGGTATAACATATCCTGCATTCAATAATTGATATTATTGATACATGGTAGTTGATGGTGCGTGTATTAATGTGCAGGTTTTAAATTTCTTTAATATTCTGCAAATATTATCATACATTGCATTTACCAGTATTTGTTGAGAATCAGATTTAGTTAAATCGTGCTTCCGATCGGGATAGGTGTTAGATTAGAACTTAGGATTTATTTAATTCTCGCTTCTTGCATGATATTAAAATTGTTAGTTTGATTACATACTTTCTTTAAAAACATCTTTAGTTTATTCCTTGATGTAATTACTGTGTATTTGTGTATATCATTAACAGCATTTGTAATATATAACTTTTTGTTTATGAATTGTGCTGTATCTATACAACAGGTTGTTTATAGTAATCTCACATAACAGTAGTTTAAATCTGAGTTTAATTCTTGTGATCATAAGATTAACACCCACTAATCAGTAGCACTAATTAGTCTCTTAGGATCTCAGGCCAACAGAGCCTCTAAACCTGTAGGGAACGACTACTTGAAACAGCTTGGAACCTGTCCTAAGGATCTCGGACTGGGTCGTTTTCCCCCGTTGCGGGCATAGTCAAATACGCCCGTCAAAAGACCCCAATGAGATAAAATGTACATATATTAAAAATATATATGTTGGATGATGATTGAGGGTTCTGAAGTTTTCTTGGTTCAATACGTCTGTCAAATTCTTGTGACACTATTTTGTTTCACTATGCATTTCCATTCTTATTGGCTGGTATAAGGTTTGGATTGAGGTTTAATTTTTTTTTGTAGTTTATATAAGATTTAATACAACACAATTTTGGCAATGCAAATGGTATTCACCATATGGTTATTAAAAACAATAAGAAGTAACCAAACAAGAGAAATGATGCACAAATTACCAGGTATCGTAAATCATACACATCTACATTATATTTAGTATTTGATTGTAATACATGCTTGAGTGTAAATATTTGAGGTACATCTAAAGCAGTGGAATCCCATAAACAATGATAAGACATATCCACTGAAAGGATTGATTCTTGACAATGAATTTATCCTCCAAACATCTACATGACCATCTCTTGTCCCCCACATGTGACCATGTCTGTTTTTAGTAGGTGTATGGTTTGCATATGAAGTCGTTGGGTTCCAATTCCTTTGGCACCTTCAATCCCCTAATTTCTCCTTCACAATGTGTTGTAGATGCACAGTGATGAGAAGGATTGTTAGCATGTAACACACTAGGAAAATGTGCCCTTAATCAGTCACTAAATAGATCTGAAAATGAACCTATAACTAAAGAATAAACTAACATCTTATAGTTGAACTGCTTATAGATGTTTCCTGGTAATAGCTGTAGGGTTTGGGTCACTGTGTTGGCCTCCCAAGTGTTGAAATTGTTAAAGAAACCCTACATTGTGTGCTTCCTAGAAATAGCCGTAGGGTTTGGGTCAATGTGCTAGCCTCTCAAGTTCCCTATACAGTGTCTGCATTTTGATTTTCATCATTTCTTTTACCTTTGCCAATTATGTGGGCCTTACCAAGTTTTATGATATGGCACGGAATAAAATATATAAAGAACCCTTTTAAAAATTTTCATTGAATGAAAAATGAATGGCCTAATAAAAGAGTAAATAAAATGAATAAATATGACAATAAGTGAGAAATTTTAATTTTTCATTATTATATATTTTAATTTATTTCACCATTAGAGAATAGTTTTAGGGGTTATAAAATAAAGTGCAAAAGAAAGATAAAAAGTAAAAAGGGAATAAATAGGACAATAAAAGGGAATTTTAATTTATTTCACCATTAAATAATAGATGGGGATTCTAAAATAAAGTCAAAATTTTAATTTATTTCACCATCAAATAATAGCTTAGGGGTTATGAAATAAAGTCCAAAAGGGAGATAAAAGAGAAGGGTTTTTTCAAATGGGACTATTATGTAAATGTGAATACATAGATATTATGTAAATGTGAATGCATAAATGGAAGAGACACACTAATACAAAATGAGAGATAAGTGACAACATTTGGTCACCATGGTTTTTTCAAGGGATAAATGACAAAAAATGAGAAATTTTAACTGAGCTAACTAAAAATGACCAAGATAAATGACCAATTTGGTCACAGGATAAGATTTAAACTAAAAATGACCACATAACAATTGGTCATTTTTAGTTGCGCCACTCTGACAATGGAAAATTACAATTTTGAAAATGGTCTTCGAATCCATCTGTAGTGTTAAAATTTAGTAAAATGTAACATTGTAGATGGATTCATATAATATCCAGTTTAATTTTCCAATCATGTACATATAATTGTGTTCGATAACAAAACCATTGTTAATTAATAACCCTATCGTCGATCTATTAAAGTTTTGATAAATTCATGTTATATTTTGCATCAATACGTGATACATACTTCCTGCAACCGGCCTAGAATATCCTTAATTTCCATTAATGTGCCCCATCCCCTAGACATTGTTGCATGGTACTAGTAGATGTGTACTGCAGATGGTCTCTGAATCCATCTACAGTGTTAAAATTTTGTAAATTGTAACATTGTATATGGATTCATATAATATCCAATTCAATTTTCCAATCATGTACATATAATTTTGTTTGATAACAAAACCATTGTTAATTATTACCCTATCGTCGGTGTATTAAAGTTTTGATAAATTCATGTTATATTTTGCATCAATACGTGATACATACTTCCTACAACTGACCTAGAATATCCTTAATTTCAGTTAATGTGCTCCATCCCCTGGACGTTGCTGCACAACACTAGTAGTTGTGTACTTCATTAAATTATATATTAATATTTTTTTAGGATCATGATCAAGTACTACATAATTAGCGCACTAGATCATAATTATACCAATATAATTAAATTGTGTTCAATCTCATTACTAATTCTTGCGAAGATGATCATCATGCCTCATAGTGTACAATGTACAAATTTTACCTTTTATATTATCAGTTCTTTTAGTATTTGGAGCGACTTGTAATATTACATTTTGAATCATAAGTAAAGGCATAATAGTAGCTATATTAGAGGTTCGACGTTGTGTCTTGGACTTATGAGGCTGAGTATATTTTTTTGTAGTAACTTGTAAAATATGTTTGACAAACTATCCATGTTAAATATCCATGATATAAATATAGACTAATTAAGGGATATCGACCCTTTTCAATATTTTGATGGATTATAATTTATTTCAAAATATTTTGTTATGTCTAATTGAAACACCCTTGTGGTAATAACTATATATAATAACTATATAATATAGAATAATTAATGTATATGGTGATGACTATATAATATAAACTAATAATCAAGGGATATCCCTTTTCAACCTTGTGGTAATAACTATATAATATAGAATAATTAATCAATATGGTGATTACTATATAATATGATTATATATTAAACAAATAAAGGGATTAATACTTCTTTGAAAATATTTTGTTATGTGCAAGTCATGGAATACCCTTACATAGGCCATAAGAAAAAAAAGGATTATGGCACATATTTACCAAAAAAAACCTTGGAAAGCCCGATTGTCCACCATCAACAATGCCGACTGAGGACCTTGAGACCTTCGATGGTGATGAGGACGAATGTTGATACCATCGATGCCACCAACGACCATGTTAATGCAGGTTGATGCCACCGCCAAGTATGTGGTTAGAGTGGAGTTCACATTGTCTGATCGTTCTTTGATTTGAATGGAGTTTATACATTAGTAGGTTTATAAAACCCTTCACTAGTGCCAAATTTTTGGATTTGGAGGGAGGGGAGGGGGTTTCTTTGGGTTTGAGAGGACATTACGTCGATTAAATGGGGGTGTGAACTTGGGGGTTAGGGCATCTAATAGTTCACAACATTTGGAAATGCATTTTGGGGTTTGACAAGTTTATAAGAGCTATATATTTGGACTCGTAGCAATGGATAAAAACACAACAATTGACAAAACTTGGAGGCTATTGAAGAGGTGGGTGAGGACTTCTGTAACAGCAGAATACAAATATACCTCTCCTTCTTGTTTACATTTTCCTTTGTACTAGCTGTAGTCGAGTAATACCCTGTGCTTACTACTTTAAACATGCCGTGAAAGCGATTAGAGTGACATTAAAATAACGTAGGTAACCTGTTACATTATAATTTTGGCATAATTAATTGATTTCCTAGTTCATCGGTCTCTAAACTAGCAGGATCATCCCGTTGATTAGTCCTTTGGATTTCAACCAAGATTTTATTCTTTAATATTTGTAAGAATCCCACTATGTTGTGCCAACCTCGTTTCCACTAAAAATATGAGGTGGCGAACCTTTTGCTTACAACTCTATAATATTCATCCTTTTTAAGTAGGCGTTTTCCAATTCCTTTCTAATAGCTGCAACATCTTTGTGCCTAGTGGTTTCCATTTTAAGTTCATAATTGGCCAAGGTGATATCTGAAGGATTTCTCTACCTCTGAATTTTATAATGGTTGTCTGCAAAACCACTTGTATCTGTAAACATATTCCCATCTACCTTCCCCTTTGTTGGGCATAACAATTACTCACTCTATGTGTTGGACATAACCATCACTCATTCTCCTTTGCACCATCTTGTACGTCGACAAGCACTAAGGGCAAAAAAATTTGGAAAACACGTTGTCGTTTCTAGCAATACTCTTCAAATGTCTTTTAGCTCTGGAATTTTGATCTGGATGCAATAATTCTAATAGTCAACCAATCAAACATTGCCCAACAAACTTCACCTTCATTTCCAAATTTCCATAGATCCACTAGTAGGAAAGGATATGACTTAAACCTACACAAAGTCTCACATGCCCTCAAATCATTGCTTACAAACCTTTCCCAAAGAAACTTTGGTGAGATAATTCCCTAGAAACATAATTTTAATGTTGTTCATCCTTCATTCCTTTCCCAGAATTGATTTGGAGTAAATTTTTATGACTGCTTACTCTGTTAGATTTGGGATTAGTTATTTTTATTTTTCCTTTAATGGATAGAAGTGACCAGAATTGAATACCAAGGCTGTTGGCTGGTAAGGCATGCCCATAATCAACCATAAGGTTATTCCAACTCTCAAAACTACTCAAACAATGTCTAACATTATGTAGCTAAGCTAGCATGATGATTACTTATTTACGATGACTAACATTATGTACCTAGGCTAGCATGACGATTACTTATTTAACATTATGACAAAAGACATAATTTTAAGGCAAAATTTACAAAAATCCATATCAAACAATGCGAGGGAGATAGTCAAAATGAAAAAATTAACTCAAAATAAACTAAGAAGAATAACCAAAATGAGCATCCCAACTTCCAACAATGCTTACCATATTTCAGTGGAAAGATGTTGACATTGTTAGACATAAGGTTGATCTCTCCATAAGAATCAGTAAGAACATTTTAGGATCTATTTCTACATGGTAAAACATAGCCTTCTACCAATATCACTCATCTAGAGATGCATATCGCCTTGCTTGCAGAAAATTAGAATTTTGTCCTTTAAAAAAAATAAGTTCTTTCCCTTCAAGGTTCAAAGCGTTAAGACAACAATCTTTGTGGTAACAAGAAAGTTGAAAGTTTGCAAAAGAAGCCTCTTATAATCTAAGTTTACCCAATTATTCATATAAGGTTGTACAACATTAGACATAACGTTAGTCTCTCCATAAGAATTTGTAAGAACATATTAGGATGTGTTTCTACACGATAAAACTCCATATCCTTCTTCCAATATCGCTCAACTAGAGATGCATAGCGCCTTGCTTGCAGAAAATTAGCATTTTATCCTTTGTAAAAAATAAGTTATTTCCCTTCAAGGTTCAAATCCCTAAGAAAATAGTCACTATGGTAACATGCAAGTTGAAAATTTTCAAAAGAAGCCTCTTGTACTCTCAGTTTACCCAGTGATTCATATAACACCAAAGCTTCTCTAATGTCATCATTGGATGAGATATAATACTTCTTTTGTTGATAATTATTTTTTCTTCTCATCATTTGAAGCATAAAACTTTGTTGGCATTTCTAATGTCCCAAATTTTACATTGGTTCACAATGGCCAAATCACATTTTCCATATTCATGAAAGTTTTCAAAGGGATGCTAAAAGTCAAATAAATGCCAAGGAGATAAATCACTAATTTCCTAGGTTGGGGGTGGAAGCTTTGATATTTGGAATAAGGGGGATAATAAATTATGTTTAGACATTAGAAGGGGATAAATATTTAATAATGTATCTTATTAAATAAATACAAGAGAAAATGGAAGTGGCAATGGAGCATGAAGACACATGGAGACTATGGGGCCCACACTAGCTAGAATTCCTATGTTAAATGGTATCTTTCTCTTGCAAATTCGAATATACGGGAAGCCTGATGTTTTTGGATGGATTATAAGGATAATATAATTGTACATATACTTCATAGGTCGAATTTGGGATTAATTGTAACTTACATGGGAGAGGAAGAGCCAAATGGGAGTTTCATGGACACTTGGCTAGATTCCCCTTACATTTATGACATCTATGACACCAATGAAGGAGATTCTATGACAGTTATGAAACAAGTCAGATATGAAGGCTGAGATATTGACATATCAGGACTGAATAGAGCATCTTAGAGGTCGAATTTGGGAGTTGGAGAAGGCCAAGAGGCTCCTACTCAAATAAGGGAGAAGAGTGAAGGTGAAGAGAAAGGCCACATGGCATAGCATGAGCAGCCACACCAATTCGACTTGGATTTGGTTTGTGGATGGATTTGGAACCTTAGAAGACTAATAATTTTTATAAAATACAGGGATCAGCCATGAGAAGAAGCTTTTTCTGATTTGTGAATTGTGAGAGCTAGTGGATGACTAGTTTTCTTGCTTAAGCCAATTTCGAGGGTGAAAGATTCCCATCCTAGTTGGTGTTTGGAAATGCCACTTAGGTATTTCATGGAGATTTAATGGAGTCTTATTTTCATGTGTAATATACAGGAAATAATGTGGATTCTTCTATTGTAGCACTCTCTCTCAACTATTTCCAGTTTTCACACCATATTCATGCCAATGGAGGGATTGTGCTTTGGGTGAGCTATTGATCTCTTTGGGGAAGATTATAATGCTCATTATCTTATGTTATGATTTATATTGTCTGTATTTCACCTTCATAATACTCTCAGGTCGAAATAACCAAAATAATTCATGTAAAAAATGTTGAACAATGAAGAAATAGTGTCATTTCCCCACTATCTTGTTGTGAACCATTGTAATGCTGATGATTTCGAATTGGGAGAGCCTTTAATTGTCCATTTATGATTGTAATAAGTTAAATATTCTCTTTTATTCATTCTCAGAAAGTTTCAAGTCGAAATTCCAAGAGTTGTATGTCAAAATGACTTTTAATGAGCAAACAATGACCATTTCCACTCCATTTTGATATATGCCATGGTAATGCTTATTTTTTCGAATGGAGGAATGTATGATGGATGGACTGTAATTAATGTTTATTTCAAGTCTCATGTTCAATAATTAATCATTGGAATGTATTTTACTCATTTTTATTGCATTGGGAGAAGATTTGGTGCATTTTCCCCAAGGGTCGAAATTGTGACTTGGGAGTTGTTTTGGAAAGAGTCATAATAGCATATATAAACTGACAAATGATGCATATGAGAATTTTAAAAGGTCCCTTACACATACCCATCCTATTTTCATAAATTAAAGTGACTTTGGGATCATTTTTGAAGCCATTTCCGGCAATTACCCAGGGGGGATTGGAGCCCCAATTTGCTAGCAAAGACTCCTACTTTGAACAGAACATTAAACAAGTTTGTAGAAGTAATTGGGAGGTAAAAAAACATGAGCATGATATTTAAGTTATATTATCATTAATTTACCTTCAGAGAAAATTTGGAAGCATTTGGGTCAATTTGGAGGTCAAGAGCCAAAATTGTGAAAAAATTGGAAAAATTGGGCATTTTAATAAAATTCAACAAAGGGGACATTACAGCATTGCTTCCAAATTAACTATTCCGACACATATTCTCTTGTAAGAAACATTCCAAGTCTCAAATATTTATGGGCATATTGGGTATAAACTTAACTACGCAAGCCATTTATCATAGAACTGGTTTGTGACTCAATGACATTGAGTTCAAAATGGGCTACACCATAGTATTTCAAAGCTTCTCCATACTGGAATTTCACATTGTCTAAGATATGCCTATAATCATTATGGAGAATACCATATATTTTATAGGAACCTATCTTAGAGACCAAATACTTTGCAAGTGCCCTTTTGTTGTGCCCCAAATTGCAATTGATCACGATGATATTGATGAAATTCTTAACTTCTTTGAATGATTTAATTATTGCTGCAAAAGTAGTTTTAGAATATTTTAGATCTTTATTGGAAAGCTTCTGACCCAATTCAATAAATACCCATCCTTTCTTCCAAGTTGCTGAAAAAAACTCTTATGTACCCGCAACATGGCCCCGTAGGGAATCCCTGGCTACATTGCAACACTCTACAACAGCTGAAATATTAGCTTCCAAATCTCTAGTTTTTTGTCCCTGTATGAAACTAAAAATGCTTTTAGGTTTGTTTGTAAAGGTGTCTGTGAAAGGAACTAGAGTTTGGGAAAGGTCTATCAACTATGATATAGGAAGTGATATGATTTTAAATGGTTGGGAGCTTGGTGAATATTGGGTCCTAAATTCTAATCTAGGGAAACAAAAAGTTGTTTCCATGCACTTTCCTTACTAAATAGAAACTTTGTAAACCTTTTTCAATGGAAAGTAGAAAAATTAAGTCTTAAAATTCCCTGTTTCTCTCTAGGAATTGGTTTTGATATTGCATTTCAATTCAACATGAGATAGATGAAAAGAGTAGAAAGTAAGATTAACATATCGATGTCATAATTGAATGCAAAAAAATTGAAGATGAGCCAACGACCAGTTTTGTCAATGAATGAATACCATGCACATGATGAGAGAATGGCCAATGAGAAGATCTTGGAGAAATATGCATGCCCATGTAAAAATTGTTTCAGTGGGAAGATGAGAACAAGACAAGTGATATTTTAACATATGTTGAGATTCAGTCATAGCGGTATAAGTCCTTTCCCTTAAAATAATTATCCAGATAGGATACCATTGCAAAGCATGAGAGACGTAAAGGCACAAAACATAGACGAAGAGGCAACAAATTTAGATGAAGATGAAACAATCTGAGATGAAGGGGTTAGAATTGATAGAATGATGAATGATGGTTTCAAGGATGACTAGCACAAATTGATGGAGGATGCTTCAAAACATGTGTATGGTACCTGCAGGTTAAGTCATTTGACAACAATCCTTCTAATTTTTAATTTGCTAACAGTGCATGGTTGGACAAATGATAGTGTTGATGAGTTACTGGCATTGTTACATCAATTTTTACCACCTGAATACACATTTCCGATAAAACAGAGTGCATGTAAAACACAAATTAATAATCTAGGATTAAGGTATGAGAACTTCCACACATGTGTGAATGGTTTTGCATTATTTCGCAAAAATCATGCATGTGAGATCGAATGTATGAAATGTAAAGAAATGAGGTATAGACTGGGGTTGAAATCAAATCCAACACCTAGAAAGGTTCTTTGCCACTTTCCAGTAATCCCACGATTACTTCAAATGTATAATTGTTGATACATTGTTGAGCTTATGCAATGGAATGCCAAAAATAAGAGCACTAATGGAAAACAACGGTTTGTGGTTGATTCTAAGATGTGGATGGAATTTGACAACAAATGGCCCGATTTTGCCCAAGATACTTGTAATATAAGGTTGGGTTTATCTCTAGATTGGGTGAACCCATTCTCATATCAGAGTAATAAATGTTCAAGTTGGCCAGTGTTTTTGATAAATTATAACTTTCCTCCATGGTTAGTAACCAAACCATTTTTCTTAATGTTGTCATTGATTATACTAGGAAACAAAAGTGTGACTTTAGGTAGAATTGATGTTTATTTAGAGCCATTATATGATGAGCTAGCAAAATTGTGGAAATGAATTGAAGCAATTCATGTGTTAAGGGATAATGATTCAATCCAGTTCACTTTAAGAGCTTCTTTATTGCTTATAATACATGATATTCTTGCATATGACACATTGACTAGTCTCAGTGTTCATGGATAAAATGGATGTCGGGCTTGCATGTTTAAGCATTTTGTGTGGAACTCAAGTAGTCTACATAAGTGTATTTATTGTGGACATTGTGCTTACCTTAAAATGGAGAATCCATACCGTGGACAAAAGTCATGTTTCAATGGTTAGGAAGAGAATCGTGAAGCACCATCGGCAATAACAAGTGATTACACTATTCATAACGAAGAAAAAAGAATGCAGTTTATTGAAAATGGTGGCATTCTTGGTATTAAAATTGATCCAGTAAATGTTAATGGTGTAAACGATTGTGCATATTCTATAAGTTGCCATACTTTAAGCATATAACCATTAGGCATACTGAGAAAAAACATAGCTTTTTCTATTATAGAAACTCTTTTTGGTGCATATGATACAATGTCGTCATGCATAGACCTTCGAGAAATAAAGATTCGTCGAAATCTTTGGGTTGAAAAATATAGAAAACCTATTGCTCATTATGTGTGGGAAAAGAAACAACGTGCACTTGGTTCATTTTCAGGCCTTGAGAACCATGACTATCATGTCATGATCGAGGATATTTTACCTATTGCGGTCATATCAAGTTTGGAAAAGGGGCCAAGATTGGAAATTATAAGGTTGGGCCTAATAATGAAGAGAATGAGTATGCATGTGTTAGATCCTTCAAACTTTGATAATTTGAGGGGAGAGGTGGTTGAAGTCCTTTGCTTATTGGAACATGAATTTGCACCAACAATATTCAATATTTCTATGCATCTTCTTATAAATCTTGAACATGAACTAGAGCATTGTGGCCCAATAATATCGAGATGGATGTATCTTATAGAACGATATATGAAGATTCTGAAAAAATTTGCTTCTAATAAGGAAAAACCAGAAGGTATCATGTGTGAGGCCCTATTCAATGCAGGAGGCCATAGGATTTTGCACAGAATATTTGAAGGATTTTAGTAATGCCAATCGACATGTATGGGATGATGCCGAAGACGAAAGAGTTGCAGGTGAATTTTTAGAAGGAAATGAACGTCACTTGAAGCTACCAATTGAGGAAAGAGATGCGATACATGCCTATGTTCTTCAAAATACATCCTCATTTGATCAATGGCGCAGGTGAAATATTATTTACATGATATTTTATATATTTAATTTCATATAATAGTTAAATTATTATCATTCTTAGTATCTTGTATGTTCATATTCTATGTAGAAAATATGGTGAAGATATTTAGACAGGGATGCAACCATCTCGAAAGTGTACCCTCTAGGATTTGAATATTGGAGATGTTTCTTTTCAAAAATTTAATGATTGGATTGTTGATGCAATTAGTGATGCACTACAAGAAGGTCAAGATATGACAATCAAGGAAATTGAGCTTTCACGACCTCCAAATATAATAGCTACATATTGCAGTGGGATGTGGGCATATGGTAGTCATTTAAGAGTGGAATAAAATGATACAGGAAAGGAAAATCGTGATTGTATTGTTGGTGTTGAATTTGATCACGACACTGAAAATAAACTTTATGTTGGATTCATACAGGAAATTATTCAAGTTTATTATGGTGAGACTAGTTCCATATTATTGAAATGTAAATGCATCAAACCATATACAATACAACGTGATGATTATGGATTTGTGCGTGCAAATACACACCAAATTTTATCAAAGACTAATGAGCCGTATGTTTCCCCTCTTCAAATTACCTAGTCATTTCTAATTGATGGTCTAACAATCCCAGGATGGTCGTATGTCATTCAAGCAGAGTCTCATTCCAAAATTAAATTCATGGAATATGGTGATATAATGGTCGATGAGCAATGTACTAGTTTACAAGAAATAATGGAAAAAGAAGATGAATATGACAATATAGATGTATTTGAAGAAGAAACTTTCATTCCCAATGAAGAGATCGAGATAGAGAATGTAATGCATGGTCAGGAAAATCTGTTGTATGAGGATGATGGAAAAAATGAAGCAGATGCATACACGAGTGATTAGGATTTTGATATTGATGGCAATGAAAATCATGACAATGATGATTTTCCACCATAATTTTTGTAATAAATTTTCACTATGCAAATTGGATTTTATTGTTTTTTTCCATGGGATTAGCCAATGGTTGTACTAAAATATGTACTAAGATTTGTATGGATTTTATAGTTTTGGCAATGGGATTAGCCAGATATTTGTTTTTGGTTCTATACAATGTTTCAAATATGAATGTCTTTTGTTCTTTAATATCAAATTTTGTTTGAGAAATGTTATGGATGGATGTTTTTGAGTTTCAATGTTAACAAAAGATGGAAGAATTATTCTTTGACTGTATGCCATCATGATGGTCGTGGTAAGGAGTTATCAATCAAGATTTAGTTTCCTTACCAAATTGCATCAAAGTTTACATGTTCACAAACCATCACCAATTCAAGACTACTTGGTAGTCAAAATAGTGGTCCAACTATTACATTGTGATGTCAACCTTTTGTTTGCCCATGTACTAATGATGTTTTTTATGAGAAATGTTGTACATAAAAGGATATGAAGAACAAGGTGATGAAACGTAAAAAGCATCCAAAACAATGATGAAAATGTTGTAGAATATGAGCATGTACGTAAAGAATAGATCGCAAGAAATGAAGAATATTTGTCATATCTTGGTTTGAGAAATACGTAAGTAGTTATTCCATGTACCTTTACACTTCTGTGCATTTTTCATTAAAGTTGTTTATAATTTATTTCATGGCGTAGCCTATATATGCTTTTGATTCTCATATGACAAGTTTTCTTTTTTTATAGGGAAAATTTGGCTTTTAGAGAAAAAGAGCATAACCAAAAGGCAGGAAAAGACACAGTGTCGTCAGCGCATGGTTGGGAAAATCAGTAAGTAGTTATTCCTCTTACGTTTTCACTTCTATGCATATATTATGATAGTTTTATATACTTTATTTGATGATGTAGTCAATTTATGCTTTTGATTCTAATTTAATAAGTTTTTAATTTTATATGGAAAAGGTCGATTCTACACAAAACAATAAAAAAACAAAAGGCAAGCAAAGGCACTTTGCTGCTAGCTCACCAAAGCTTATGCCTTGGTGGATTAGTACATGGAGAAGATGCTGACAATACTAACGATCAAATTCATGATATATCACATGATGATGATCATGTCCAAGCTGCTATTGATGAAGACTTGGTATATTTTGGATCAGAATCAGGTTTGTGAGACCTTTATTTAAAATTAAAACAAAGGTTTGAAGGCACATATGTGCAAATTGGTGAAACAACTAGTGCCAAGCCTAATGTGGCCATTAACGGACCCATTAGGCCTTCAGCTGCCAAAGAAAAAACACCTTTTTTTTCCACAAATATGAGTTCTAATTCGGCATCACCCAATATTGATTTGACTGAAACAATTAGGCCTTCAAATGCCAAGGAAAAAACACCTATTATGTCCACAAATATGACTGCTCATTCGACATCACCCAATTGTTATTTGACTGAACCAATTATGCATTCAAGTGCCAAAAAAAATCACCTGTTGTGTCCATAAATATGAATGTTCATTCGCCATCACCCAATCTTGACTCGACTGAAGATATATCAACTTTCATAAACATATGAAGATTTAATCAAAGCATGTATAGGTCCACAAAAAGAGAAGCCAAAGAAAGGAAATCAGAAGGGAAGAGGGCTTATTTGGTTGAGGTAAAAGATGGTGAACCTATTGGACCAAATGATTCAAGGTGGGCCTCAGAGTTGGGCATGAGAGTAAGGTCTCACTTGGATGTCGCCAAAGCCAATTTTTCAGACCAAGGTGAAAGAAACGTGGATCAAGTGATTCGACAAATGGAAAATGTATCTGAGACTGTTGGTGGAAGGATTTCCACCAAATATTACAAGAACAAGATGAGAAAAATGATTAATAATTTTAGGCATAAATGCAAAAAGCTAATTTTGGGTGGAAAAGATAGGGACAACTGCTTGACTCCCAGACAATGGGAAGATTTGAAAGAAATTATGCGCACTGAAGAGTATTTTCAAAAGAGTAAAAAGGGGAAGAAAGTAAGAGATAATATGAAGGATCGATTTATTTTGGGTCGTGGTGGGTGGTGAGCCAATCAAAACATGTTTGTAAGTATATGGAATTTTTGTTGAATACATTATGTATGGAAATTTTGTAAGTATATTTGTAAATACATTGTGTTATATTGCATTTTTATTCTTCTATATGTCCAACAAATTATGTGTTCATAATGATTTGTAGGTTCATGGAGCTAATAGATCAGAACTAGATGTGAGTGAAATGGTTGACCATATAATAATGGCAGATTTAGATAGTTCTAAACATGAGCATATATAAAAAATGAAATAGGAAGATCAATGCCATCTAATGAAGTTGTGAATAACCAAACCACATCTACTGTTCAATACAAAATTGATAATTATAAACATGTAATGGAATGTATAAATGGGTTGGCAAAGATAATGTCGACCATAACCTCCTCCATTCAACCTATTATTGCTTCATGAAAAATTAAGGAATGACATAGTGATTTAGATGAGGTAAGATAATTATCATTCCTACACAAACATTTCTTCACTCGATTTCATAATCCGATTAAATTGTTTAGGTATGATTTTTAGTGTTTTATTGTTATATTTACTATTTTTCTACTATATTATTGTGTCGTTATAATGTTATATTTGATTAGTGCATGATGTAATGACATGCATAATATAATTAAAGAAAAAATCGTAGTCTCAGAAAGTAAAAAATCACCCAACATTTATGCGCCTCATCAGTTTCAATCAATGCCAACTCTTGCTGGATGTATTTCAAATATTGAATCGGTGAGTGCATTGAAGTTTGTTATATCAATAATTATGCATGTTTTTGGAATTTAACTGTAATTTTTTTTCTCCTTATATTTGTGTATTTTTTGTTTTGTTTTTGGCAGTGCCCATTAACTCTAGCAAAGCGTGAAGTATTCTAGGTTGGTGATAAAGTTAACATCCTATATCCATAGGATGGTGCTATTGTCAGCAATGGACGAATTTAGTCAAATTCTATTATCCATGGAGTGCGACTTAGTCCTGAAGATGCCAATGTGAATGTCATTCATGTGACAACTAACATCTCCCTTACATGTGAAGATAAAATTGATGGATGTACATGTTTGAAGGATACATAAATGAGTTTCATTCGGTGGACGAAGAAGTTTTTGGGAAAATCATTGATCTAGATGATCACATTTTATGAATCAGTTGCAAACACATTGTTTCCTTTACATAAATTTCAAACCATTTAAACTTACTTTATGTAGTCTTCAACACTTTTTGTTTCAAGGTCATGTGACTTAGGATACTATTTGCATGGAATCAACTTCAAAATATACCATACTATTTGTAGTGTATTTCTTCTTAGCTTTTGAGAGAAGATATTTATAGTATTGAAAGTGTAACGATGTATATTTTATGTCCATATCTCTAGCAGTGTGTTTGTATATTAATATTTTAAAAAGTTGTTTTGATTGGAGGTTTTCAATTTTTTTAGCTACCTAGTGGTTTATGAAATCTTACAGTTGGACCTCCCTTATATGGTGATGATAAAAATTTCGGTTGTGGTATGGAACACTTATGGACTATAGATTTTTTCTTGATGTATAGGGTGTTGCTGCTATTCTTGAGTTGCACCACCTCTTCCTTAGCCTGTGAGGGTTGTTGCTTTCTTGTCTTGGTTGTTTCTTCTATTTGAAGTGGGTTGTGACCCTTCATCTTCCTACTAGGGTGTTGTATATCCTATCCTTGACTTGTGTGATTCCTTTTGGGATGAGTCGTGACTTGTGTGATGCTCCTAGACTGAGCCTTGGTCTGTTAGGGCTACATGGGATAAGCAGTGACCTGTGTGTTGTTCCTAGAGCTGATCTGTGGCCTCTTGTTGGAATATTAGGCTAGGTCTGACCTCTTCGAGAGCTAATAAGTATGAAATATGACATCCTAAGTTGGGTTGTGACCTTCTTCGGTCTGCTTGAACTGAATCATGACCTTCTTGGGGATGGCTGGACTAAACTATGTATTTCCTGAACTAGCATGAGCAGGTTGTGAGTTGTTTGGGGATGCTAGAAGAAACCATGACCTTGTTTGAGTGGACTAAGATCTTTGTTGCACTGTTTGAGTGTTTGGGTTTGCTTAAACTGAACCATGACCTTCTTGGGGATGGATGGACTAAACTATGACTTTCTTGAACTTGCATGAGCAGGTTGTGAGTTGTTTGGGGCTGCTAGAAGAAACCATAACCCTGTTTGAGTACACTAATATCTCTGTTGCACTGTTTGAGTGTTTGGGTCTACTTGAAGTCAACCATGACCTTCCTGGGGATGGATGGAATAAAATATGACTTTCTTGAACTTGGTTGAGAAGGTTGTGAGTTCTTTGGGGCTGTTAGAAGAAACCATAACCTTGTTTGAGTGGAATAAGATCTCTACTGCACTGTTTGAGTGTTTGGGTCTACTTGAAGTCAACCATGACCTTCTTAGGGATTCCCGGACTAAAGTGTGGCCTATCTAAACTTGCTTGAGCAGGTTGTGAGTTGTTTGGGGCTGCTAGAAGAAACCATAACCCTATTTGAGCATACTAAGATCTATGTTGCACTATTTGAGTGTTTGGGTTTTCTTGAAGTCAACCATGACCTTCTTGGGGCTTCTTGGACTAAATCATGGCTTTCTTGAACTTGCTTGAGCAGGTTCTGAGTTGTTTGGGGATGCTAGAAGAAACTATAATCATGTTTGAGTGGACTAAGATCTTTGTTTCAATGTTTAATTGTTTGGTTCTACTTGAAGTCAACTGTGACCTTCTTGGGGCTTCCTAGACTAAAGTGTGACCTATCTAAACTTGCTTGAGTAGGATGTGAGTTGTTTGGGGCCGTTAGAAGAAACCATAACCCTGTTTGAGCGGACTAATATCTATGTTGCACTATTTGAGTGTTTGGGTATGCTTGAAGTCTATTGTGACCTTATTGGGGCTTCCTGGACTAAAGTGTGACCTGTCTAAACTTGCTTGAGTAGGCTCTTAGTTGTTTGGGTTTGCTAGAAAAAACCTTAACCCTATTTGAGTGGACTAAGATGCACGATGCAATGTTCGAGTGTTTGGGTCTGCTTGAAGTCAATTGTGAACTTCTTGGGGCTTCCTAGACTAAAGTGTGACCTATCTAAACTTGCTTGCACAAACTATGAGCTCTTTGGGGTTGCTAGAAGAAACCATAACCCTGTTTGAGTGGACTAAGATCTTTGATACATTGTTTGAGTGTTTGGGTTTGCTTGAAGTCAACTATGACCTTCTTGGGCATGCCTGGACTAAATCATGACTTGACATAACTTACTAAAGCAGGATGTGAGTTGTTTGAGGCTGCTAGAAGAAACCATAACCCTGTTTGTGTGTTTGGGTCTGCTTGAAGTTAATCGTGACCTTCTGGGGGCCTCTTGGACTAAAGTGTGACATGTATAAACTTGCTTGAGAAGGCTATGAGTTGTTTGGGGCTTCTAGAAGAAACCATAACCTTTTTTGAGTGGACTAAGATCTATGTTTCATTGTTTGAGTGTTTGGGTTTACTTGAAGTCAACCATAACCTTCTTGGGGTTTCCTGGACTAAACCGTGACTTGCCTGAACTTGCTTGAGGAGGCTATGAGTTGTTTGGGGTTGCTAGAAGAAACCATAACCCTGTTTAAGTGGAATAATATCTTTGATGCACTATTTGAGTGTTTGGGAATGCTTGAAGTCAACTGTGACCTTCTTAGGGATGCTTGGACTAAAGTGTGGCCTGTCTAAACTTGCTTAAGCAGGTTGTGAGTTGTTTGGGGTTGCTAGAAGAAACCATAACCCCATTTGAGTGGAATAAGATATGTGTTACATTGTTTGAGTGTTTGGGTCTGCTTGATGTCAGTTGTGACCTTCTTGGGGTTGCCTGGAGTAAAGTGTGATATGTATAAACTTGCTTGAGAAGGCTATGAGTTGTTTGGGGCTTCTAGAAGAAACCATAGCCTTGTTTTAGTGGTCTAAGATATCTGTTGCACTATTTGAGTATTGGGTCTGCTTGAAGTCAACTGTGACCTTCTTGGGGATGCCTATATTAAATCGTGACTTGCAGCCTGAACTTACTTGAGCAAGTTGTGAGTTGTTTGGGGATGCTAGAAGAAACCATAACCTAGTTTGAGTGGAATAAGATCTCTGCTGCACTGTTTGAGTGTTTGGTTTTGCTTGAAGTCAACTGTGACCTTCTTAGGGCTTCTTGGACTAAAGTGTAACCTGCCTAAACTTGCTTGAGTAGGTTGTAAGTTGTTTGGGGCTGCTAGAAGAAACCATAACCATGTTTGAGTGGAATGACATATCTCCCTCAACCTGGGAGGGTCGTCACTTTCTTTTCCTGGTTGTTGCTTCTATTTGAAGTGGGTTGTGACCCTTCATCTACCCGCTAGGGTGTTATAGAACCTAGCCATTAACTGTGTGTTTCCTATTGGGCTGAGACGTGACCTGTGTGATGCTCTTAGATTGAGCCTTGACCTATTAGGGATGCTTGGAATAATTGTTTACCTGTGTAATGCCTTTTGGTCTAGGTAGTGACCTATGTGTTTTTCTTGGAGCTGATCCATGACCTCCTGTTGGACTGTTAGGTTGGGTGTGACCTCTTTGAGTGCTAATAATTCTGAATTGTTACATTCTAAGTTGGTTTGTGACCTTCTTGGTGCTTCATGAACTTAAACTTAACAAGTCACTACAACAACAAAGGACATACCTGAGAGAGAGGATAAATTCAATTACTGTAGGTTTAGTCAACTATAGTAGCAGTCAAGGTAACCTAGTCGACAAGGAAACCCCAATTATTGGAGCAGTATATAAAGAAACAACAGTCCATAAAATATCAGTAATGATGAAATTCTAGTGACAAACCAGAGCTTAGTTTGTATCCCATACAAATCCCATGGCTTTCTTACAGCTTAGCACACTGAAACAGTGCAACATATATCTTAGTCCACTCAAGTCTGAATCGTGACCTCCTAAGTTGAGTTGTGACCTCCTAAGTTGAGTTGTGACCTTATTGGTGCATACTGATTTGAACCGTGACCTTCTTGGGTTTGCTTGAACTGAACCGTGACCTTCTTGGGGATGCCTGGACTAAACTGTAACTTGTCTAAAAAAATATTTCTGAGTATAAGGAAGGTTTCAACACTCCTAGTAGGTTATCTAATTTTTTTTCCTTGTACTTTGAGTTATATTTACTACTGCCATTAGTTATTGTCTTTGTATGCTTTCAACTTTAACATAGGATCCTTTGGGAGTGTTAAAATTGAAAGAGATGAAAATTATGCTTTAAAGTTTAAACTTATCTTGTCTATTTACAGTTGTACTATTTTTTCTAGTATTGTTTTAATGCATTAAAATATAAGCTCTTTAATTTTATGCTTCTGACCTATTGTAATGCAAATACTTATTTATGTTGATGGAAAAGTCAGAGCATGCAAACGCTATACTACAGGGTTTATGGGTGAGCGCCTTTGTGGCTTGAGCATGTAGACTTTGAATATTCAAATCATTATTTCCACAAGTGTAGAAGATGTATTCAATTTCTCTTATAATGTGACATTTTATTCATGGCATGTTGTGTTATGTCCTCCAGATGTTTTGTTGATTAATGCACAGTTATTTAATTAGACGTGTATATGAACATGAAAATGCATAGCTATGGCCTTTGGAACTCTACTACAGTTGGTAGAGGAAAGGGGGGTAACAGACCTGGATATGTATGGGGATTTGAATTCAGGATGCTTCCAAATAAGCAAACTTTGTTTCTTTCTTGAATGGTGGGAATGTAAACTTTGATTGTCTAAGAAGCAAAAATAATTCAAGCAAAACATGTGATGTTATTTGGATATTCTTCTCTGCTTTTATAAACTAGTAATGTATTATCTTATATACAGTTCATGTTTTTCCTTATAATGTTATTGTCGACTTTAAAATCTAGTCATCTTTTTGGTTTTATAGATTCTCGTTTCATTCTCTCCAAGTGGTTTGCTTGGTATAATTTTTTACCATATCTAATGTGCTCATTTCATAGAGAGCAAGGGAACAAGTTTAAAAAATGTTAGATAACTTTCATCTTTTGTTCAGGTGGAAACATTTGGGACCTGATTGTTGAAGCTTGCATTGCTATAATATTGGTTTAATCATTAGGATAGTTTTGGCCAGGCTATTGAGCAGAACTAGTAAACCTTTTACCTCAGTTAAATTCAATCCAGGTATCTCCTTGGGTTGCATTTATGGAAGGATCTACACCCATTGTTTCACTTAGAGATGCTCTTATTGCAACAACTTCTTCAAGGTATTTTCAGGTCCTGCTTCAAAGTATTGTCAAGTACTTGGTGCCAACTTTAATTTTGGAAGGCATATAAATTTCTTGTATATCTAAAGTCTGAATTTTAATACGATAGCTTATTTTTACTAAGTTTCATAGATGATCTGGTTTTTTGTAAGTTTAAGGTTTTTTGCTTGATCTGGTTTCTTGTAAGTTTGAAGTGGTATGGACCTTCCTTATACAGTGATGATAAAACGTATTGTTGTGGTATGGAACACTTATGGAATTTATACCTTGAGAGAGAATATAATAGTTTGACACTTTGGTCTTTCGCGTAAAAGGGTTGTTTCCCCACATTAATGATACACCTTGGTCCTATGGGTAAAAGGTTTATTCTACCACCTTTATTGACACACCTTGGTATTGTTGGTGTAGGGGTTGTTTTCCCACTTTGTTATGACCCCTCTTGTTGACTTGTGATCTTATGTTGACCCTAGATTGGTGTTTATGCTAGCTCCCCCTCATAGTGTCATACCTTAACCATTTTTTTTATGTTTTTTATGGGTGTGACCTTATAGCATCCCCAAACAACTCACAACCTACTCAAGCAAGTTCAACCAGGTCACGGTTTAGTCCAAGCATCCCCAAGAAGGTCACGGTTCACTTCAAGCAGACCCTAGAAGGTCACGGTTTAGTCTAGGCATTCCCCAAAGGTACATTTGTACTAACATGAGAAGGAGAGGTATATTTGTACTCTATTGTTGTAAAATCCCCCGCCCGCCTCTTCATGAGCCTCCAAGTCATGTCAATTTTTGTGTTTTTCTCCATTGATACATGTCCAAATATATACCTCTAAACTTTCCAAACCCCAAAATGCATTTCCATTTGGCGTTAGTTATTAAATTCCCTAAACATTGAGTTCACACCCCCATTCAAACAACATAATGGCATATCTGACCCAAAGAAACCCCCTCCCGCCAAAGCCAAAAATTTAGCACGAATTAAGGGTTTTCTGGTCAAAACACAAACCCTGGTAATGTATAAACTCCATTGGAATCGAATAACGACTAGTTAACGTGAATAATATAAACTCCACTCTATTTGCATACTCGGTAGTGGCATCTACGGTATCAAGCTCCGTCCTCATCATCTGAGTGGCATCGAAGGTCTCGATCCCCTTCGTCTGCATCGTCAGTGGTGGAAAGTAGGGATTTCCAAGGTTTTTTGTTTGTAATTATGTGCCATGTTGAATTAATCCATAGTATTTTTCCCATGTAAGGGTATTCCACTTACACATAACCAATATTTTGAAAGAAACATCCCTCCCAACATTGAAAAGGGATATCCCTTAATTAGTTTATATTATATACTCATCACCATATCCCGTAATTACTCACAAACAACTCACAGCCTGCTCAAGAAAGCCATGGACTTTGTATGGGCTACAAACTAAGCTCTGGTTTATGTATGGAATGTCATCATTACCTGATATTTTATGGAATATTGTTTCTTGGTCATGGTTCAGACTTGACTAGAATAATATCTCTGTTGCATTGTTTGAGTATGCTAAGTTGTAAGAAATCCATGGGCTTTGTATGGGATACAAAATGAGCTCTGTTTTGTGTGTGGAATGTCATCATTACCTGATATTTTATGGACTAGTGTTTATGTGTCTGTTGCTCCAGTAATTGGGGTTTCCTTATGGTTCACTTCAAGTAGACCCAAACACTAAAACAGTGTAGCAGAGATCTTATTCCACTCAAACA
This sequence comes from Pseudotsuga menziesii, assembly GCA_001517045.1. NCBI lineage: Eukaryota > Viridiplantae > Streptophyta > Pinopsida > Pinales > Pinaceae > Pseudotsuga > Pseudotsuga menziesii. The sequence continues at coordinate 1,327,658 of LPNX010455218.1, read as the reverse complement.
GGGTTATGGTTTCTTTTAGTAGCTCCAAACAACTCACAACTTGCTCAAGAAAGCCATGGGATTTGTATTGGCTACAAACCGAGCTTTGATTTGTGTGTGGAATGTCATCATTGCCTGATATTTTATGGATTGTTGTTTCTTGGTCTGTTGCTCCAGTAATTGTGGTTTTCTTGCTTGTAGAATGGGTTACCTTTACTACTACTAAAGTTGACTAAACCTACTGTAATTGAATTTATTATCTCTCTCAGGTAGGTCCTTTGTTCATGTAGTGACTTGTCTCTTAATAGACAAGATCTTATCTAAAAAAATATTGTTGAGTATAAAGAAGGTTTCAACTCTCCTAGTGGGTTATCTTATTTGTTTTCTTTGTACTTTGAGTTAGATTTACTACTATTGTTATTTATTATCTTTGTATGCTTTTCAGATTTAAGGCGGGGACCTTTGGGAGTGTTAAAGTTGAAAGAAATGAAAATTATGCTTTAAACTTATCTTGTCTAGTTACATCAATAATATTTTGTTTCTAGTACTATTGTGTCAAGGTTTGTCATGGTTTATGTCTGTTTGAGATGGTTTGTCATGGTTTATGTATTTTTTCTTATTAGATATATGTTGTTAAGTTTAAATATCAAAATCTGGTTGGAAGTTTCCAAAATTTACAGTTGCATTGATGTGTATTTGTTATGTTTTTGGATCCATCTCTCTAACTGTTCGACAGACTTTAAGTACAGGAGAAGGTATTTGTGTTTAGATGTTAATTTCATGTGTTTTTTTTTCTACTGCTAAAATTGTGCAAATTTTATTGACATCCTCATGAGCATTTTAGAAGCCTTTGCTTTGAGAAATTAGAATAGGGAAGGGTTGATGGGAACTCCGAAATGGTGATGATAAAACTCATTGTTGTGGTATGGACCTTTCGTATACGGTGATGATAAAACGTGTTGTTGTGGTATGGAACACTTATGCAATTTATACCTTGAGAGATAATATAATAGTTTGACACCTTGGTCTTCTGGGTAAGAGGGTTGTGTCCCCACCTTGATGGTACACCTTGGTCCTATGGGTAAAAGGGTTATTCTCCCACCTTGATTGACACACCTTGGTCTTGTTGGTGTAGGGGTTTTTTTCCCACATTTTCATGACCCCCCTTGTTGACTCTTGATCTTATGTTGACCCTTGATTGGTCCTTATGCTAGAACCCCCTCATAGTGTGGTACCTTAACCATTTTGTTATGTTTGTTATGAGTGTGACCTCCTAGAAGCCCCAAAAAAATCATAGCATGCTCAAGCAAGTTCAAACAGGTCACGTTTTATTCCAACCATCCCCAAGAAGGTCATGGTTCAGTTTAAGCAGACCGAAGAAGGTCACTATTCATTTCAGGAAGCACTAAGAAGATCATAACCCAACTTAGGAGGTTATAGTTCATACTTGAGTGGACTAATATATTTTCTTCACTGTTTGAGTGTGATAAGATGTAAGAAATCCCTGGGATTTTTATGGGATACAAACCGAGCTCTGGTTTGTGTGTGAAATTTCATCATTACCTAATATTTTATGGATTGTTGTTTTTGGGTCTGCTGCTCCACTAATTGGGTTTTCCTTACAGTTCACTTCAAGCATACCCAAACACTCAAACAGTGCAACAGAGATATTAGTCCACTCAAATAGGGTTATGGTTTCTTTTAGCATCCCCAAACAACTCACAGCTTGCTCAATAAAGCCATGGAATTTGTATGGGCTACAAACTGAGCTCTAGTTTGTGTGTGGAATTTCATCATTACCTGATATTTTATGGATTATTGTTTCTTGGTTTGCTGCTCCAGTAATTGGGGTTTCCTTGCTTGTCGACTAGGATACCTTGTCTTCTCCTATATTTGACTAAACCTACAGTAATTGAATTTATTCTCTCTCTCTCAAGTATGTCATTTGTTCCTGTACTGACTTGTCTTTTAATAGACAAGATCTTATCTAAAACAATATTGTTGAGTATAAGGAAGGTTTCAACTCTCCTAGTGGATTATCTTATTTGTTTTCTTTAGACTTTGAGTTAGATTTACTGTTGTTATTATTTATTGTCTTTGTATGTTTTTTAGCTTTAACAAATGGACCTTTGGGAGTGTTAAAGTTGAAAGAGATGAAAATTGTGCTTTAAACTTATCTTGTCTAGTTACAATGATACTATTTTGTTTCTAGTATTGTTTTGTCATGGTTTTTCATGGTTTATGTCTGTTTGAGATGGTTTGTCATTGTTTATGTCTTTTTTTCTTATCAAATATATGTTGCTAAGTTTAAATATCAAAATCTAGTTGGCAGTTTCCAAAAAATGTAGTTTCATTGATGCCTATTTGTTAGGTTTTTGGATCCATCTCTCTAACTGTTCGACAGAATTTAAGTACATGAGAAGGTATTTGTGTTTAGATGTTAATTTCATGTGCTTTTTTTTTGCTACTAAAATTGTGGAAATTTTATTGACATCCTCATGAGAATTTTAGAAGAATTTTCTTTGAGAAATTAGAATAGGGAAGGGTTGATGGGAACTCCCAAATGGAAATGATAAAAATCATTGTTGTGGTATGGCACTTCCTTATACGGTGATGATAAAATGTACTGGTGTGGTGTGGAACACTTATGGACTATATACCTTGAGAGAGAATATAACAGTTTAACACCTAGGTCTTATGGGTTAAAGGGTTGTTTCCCCACCTTGATGGCACACCTTGGTCCTATGGGTAAACGCGTTATTCTCCCACCTTGATTGACACACCTTGGTCTTGTTGGTGTAGGGGTTTTTTTCCCACTTTGTCATGACCCCTCTTGTTAACTCTTGATCTTATTTTGACCCTTGATTGGTCATTATACTAGCGCCCTGTCATAGTGTGGTACCTTAACCCTTTTGGTATGTTTGTTATTGATGTGACCTCCTAGAATCCCCAAACAAATCATAGCTTACTCAAGAAATTTCATACAGGTCATGGTTTAGTCCAGCCATCCCTAAGAAGCTCATGGTTCAATTCAAGCAGACTGAATAAGGTCATTGTTCATTTCAGGAAGGATCAAGAAGGTCACATCCCAGCTTAGGAGATCACGGTTCAGACTTAAGTGGACTAATATCTCTGTTGCAATGTTTAAGTGTGCTAAGATGTAATAAATCCATGGGATTTTTATGGGATACAAACTGAGCTATGGTTTGTGTGTGGAATGTCATCATTACTTGATATTTTATGGACTTTTGTTTCTTGGTATGTTGCTCCAGTAATTGGGGTTTTCTTACGGTTCACTTCAAGCAGACACAAACACTCAAACAATGCAACATAGATCTTAGTCCACTCAAATATGGTTATGGTTTCTTCTAGTAGCCCCAAACAACTCACGACCTACTCAAGAAAGTCATGGGCTTTGTATGGGATACAAACCAAGCTTTGGTTTGTGTATGAAATGTCATAATTACCTGATATTTTATGGATTGTTGTTTCTTGGTTATGGTTCAGACTTGAGTGGACTAATATCTTTGTTACACTGTTTGAGTGTGCTAAGCTGTAAGAAATCCACGGGCTTTGTATGGGATACAAACTGAGCTCTGGTTTGTGTGTGGAATTTCATCATTACCTGATATTTTATGGACTATTGTTTCTGGGTCTGTTGCTCCAGTAATTGGGGTTTCCTTACTATTTACTTCAAGCAAACCCAAACACTCAAACATTGCAGCAGAGATCTTAGTCCACTCAAACAGGTTTAAGGTTTCTTTTAGCAGCCCCAAAGAACTCATGACCTTCTCAAGAAGGCCATGGGATTTGTATGGGATACAAACTAAGCTCTGGTTTGTGTGTGGAATGCCATCATTACCTGATATTTTATGGACTATTGTTTATTGGTCTGTTGCTTCAGTAATTAGGGTTTCCTTTCTTTTCGTTGGGTTACCTTAATTGCTACTATAGTTGATTAAACCTACAATAATTGAATTTATTCTCTCTCTGAGGTATGTCATTTGTTCCTGTAGTGAATTGTCTCTTAATAGACAAGATCTTATCTAAAAAAATTATGTTGAGTATAAGGAAGGTTTCAACTCTCCTAGTGGGTTATCTTATTTGTTTTCTTTGTACTTTGAGTTAGATTTACTACTGATGTGATTTATTGTCTTTGTATGCTTTTCAGCTTTAAGACGGGGACCTTTGGGAGTGTTAAAGTTGAAAGAGGTGAAGGTTATGGATTTGTTGTCCCATATGCCCCAAGTGCAGAGGCATGTAAGATAACTATTGATCTCGGCAAGAGAATTGGAAAATTAGTTGAGCAATATGTTGAAGCAATTGAAAAAATAAGTGGATCTCTGTTTGAATTTTGAATGTGTTAATGCATGATTTTTTGAATGAATATACAGAACGACAATATTTTTTTGTATAACTTGTATTTATGGAGTGGATGACCAAACTATAGTATATTTTATTACTAATTATCGTTTCCTTTTATAATCGGGTTAAGCTTAAACAAGGTTTGAAAAAAAATGAGCATATACAGTTAAGAAAATTGTTACTTACGAGTATTCTCCCCATTTTTTTTTGAATCTTTTCATGATAATATATTTTATTTATTGAATATTTTCATGTCATTGTGGGTTTTACACATCATTTTTTTATAATTACCATACATCTTATCATGTTATTGAGTGATGCTTGTGACTCAAATGTTTTTTACAAGTGTTGGGGCAGCTCAATATGCCATGTGAAACATTGTCTCTTTGTGATGAAAAAGGTGATGTCGAATAGGCCAGGAAGCCTTGGAACATTGTACCTGTTGGTCACAAGATTTGATGCCTCAACATTTCTAGAATGGATAATTCAAAGAACTCTTAGCATTTCATAAATGGAACTACGAATATATATGCATTCGTAATCTTTTGTTCTTCAAATTTTATCTTAGATAATTATTTGACATTTATCTAAGTTGGACAAGTTCTGTTTTGCAGTCAATCCAAATATTTTTTTATACTCACAACATTGTTATGCATGCATACAATGTTCTGAATCTTATTCTGCGATCACAACACTTGGCTCTGTATAAAGCATTATCTGTTTTCAAGATGGGATGGAGCTATTCCTTTCCACTAGATAATGGCAAATCATATCATTCATTCCCAGCACTCGAAGCAATGGAAAACACTCAAGATCTAATTTATGGCCACTGTTAGTTATTATTCACAATGCATGCACTAGAAAAAAAAAGGATGGCCATTCATAGGGTATTGGAAATCGAGATATTGATGAACAACTTAAAGGTGCGCAAAGCAACTCAATCCTCTTCCTATTTGGTTTCCTTTTCCATTTCAATTTATGATAATTTATGATTCTTTAAATAGATTTTTCTTGTATACTAGACAACATAGTGTACATGGAAGTTATTTAACAATATGAATTCATTTTACTGTAGATAGGCCCTGAATTTTTCTATCCTTTAATATTTAGATATGGTTATAGACTAGTTAATAGGTCCTTTGCCATATATTAAATGAAATTCAAATGGATATAAGAAAGGAGGCTTATGTGATGCATTATGTGCTTCATGTTTTTGTTCAACTTATGAGAAAGGTTGATAAATATGTTAATCCCTATGTTGGCCTTATCATTGGGAGAATGAGATCCTCAACTTTTTAGCTCATATCAATCATGTTATATGTTTTTCAAGATTTTTAGCATCATAGATATCAATAGTCTATTGTTATTTATTTCATTATTAATCCCTACAAATGATTTCTGAAGTACATGAATAAGCTTGGTACTTTTGCAAGTATTGTAGAGACTTCAAGGGTATGAGTTCAATGGAAGAGCACCTGCCTTACAGACAGGAGATTGGTGGTTTGATTCCTCCTACCATATCTACAAAAATTAGTGACTATTTGCATATAAAATGACTAAATTAGTGACCAAAAAATGAGAGATAAGTGACCAATAAATGGGAGATAAGCGACCAAACAAATGACCAAAATTCACATATAAATCACCAAATGACAGTTTTTGTGGCTAATTTTCGATCTCTTATCACCAAACATATGACCAGATTAATGACCAAACATATGACCAAATATGCGACCAAATTAATGACCAGTAGACAAGCTATAAATGACCAAACTAAGCATGACCACATTTTTTGTCACGTGATAAGAGACCGAAAGTTAGCCACCAGCGATCGCCAAATCAAAAGTGGTCATTTATATGTCAATTTTGGTCATTTTTTCGTCACTTATCTCTCATTTTGTACTAGTGATAATGGGAGAATGGGTATATTATATTAAAGGAATTTTATAGGATACCTGGTAAGAATAAGCGATAGGGGCATAGTGAAAAGGATGTTTTTTAACGTGTCTTTTTATTTGATTATTTTTTCAATATGGATAATAATATGACAATAAGCTTTAATGTAAAAAGAATGAGATATTTTTTTCAAAAGAGGGCATTGATGCTTTCAACTGCAAAGAGATAGCTAAGGGGGGATTTTCAACTTTATAAGCTTAGGTGAAGTGATAACCATAACGTACGGGTGCGGCTTATGAATTAACAGAGTATGTGAAATTCACAATTTTTAGTTATCATAACGTAAAATATAGTACTAGCCGAAAGTTTGATAGACTATCGAAATGGTCAAACATACTCATATTATTCCAAATAAAGTATGAGTGACACCAACGTGATGACCTAAAATCAATTACATAGATATCGTGATGTGACGACATGCCCATCAAGAAATGACCAAGCTCCATGAAACGACATCACCTCGACTATGACGATGCACATGGTGCAACTTGTTAATTTTACTGAATGGGTCATATGACAACGAAAATGGTAAAATAAGATATGGCCGATATGAAAAGCACGTCAAACTAGATGTGATGACACATATGAAATAATCCATAAAAAATGTTTCATTGGTTCACCTGCAACGTCATGTTTCGACACTTCAGGGCATGTCGATGTTGAGCATCAACAAGTAAGGGATCATTGTCAAAATTGTAATTTTCCATTGACGAGGTGACAACTAAAAATGACTAACATAAATGACTAGTTCATATTCTTAATCATTTATTGTTGTTTATTCCTTGAAAAAACGATGGTGACTAACCTTTTTACTCTCCTGGTTGAACTTATCTCTCATTTTGTACTAGTGCATGCATTAACGCCGAGTTGTGAGACAAGTAGGTCTACAATTTACTAAATTATAACACTGCAGATGTATTCAGAGACCTCCTAGAAATGATATCTAAATCCATCTGCAATGTTAGAATTTAGTAAATTGTAAAAACTCATTGTCAAAATTGCAATTTTCCATTGTCGAAGTGACACAACTAGCAATGACCAAATAAATGACCAATTCATATTATTAATGTTATTGTTACGTGGTCATTTTTAGTTTAGTTACTTGTTATCTGGTCATATATTTTATCCCGTGAACCAATTGGTCATTCCCTTGGTGAATTTTAGTTGGCTCACTTAAGTTTGGGCATTTATACCTTGAAAAAACTGTGGTGACTAAATTTTTTGGTCGCCTGGTCATTTATCTCTCATTTTCTACTAGTGATGTAAGGAGGTTCTTTCGTTAAAGAGGATTGTTATTCATATCTATTCTTCATTATTGAGGCGTGGATTACTTTCTTATGGTCTATTTTTTCTATTTTTATGTTATTTTAGAGACTTGGTTGCATACCATTCAAGCTGTAAAAAGAATATTCAGATATTTGAAAGGAACTTTGGATTTTGGCCTATAGTATCCATGAGGTAATGACTTGACTCTAATAGCCTATACTGACACATACTAGGCATGGAGAATTGATGACATAAGAAGTACAAGTTGAGAAACATTTTACTTAGGAAACTACTTAGTGTCCTAGTTAAGCAAGAAATAATATTTAGAGTCCCTATCTATAGCAAAGGAAAAATACATTGCAGTAGCATTATGTTGTTCCCAAGATATTTGGATGAAGCAAACCTTAAAGGATATCTAAGTAGAGTATGATAATATTGTTCCAATTTTGTGTGATAATACAAGTGCAATTAGAAATTTCAAGAATCCTATAATGCACTCCAAGACAAAGCATATTCCTAACAAGTATCATTTTGTGAGGGAAGAAGTCACTGAGAATAATAGAAAGTTAGAATATGTTGTCATCAAGGAGCATATTGCAGACATATTCACAAAGTCTCTTCCCAGGGATACATTTGAGTATCTCAGGCTAAATTTAGGAGTAATTCCCACTCCTCGTCAATTTGCTCAATCCACGTAAAAGCTGGAAGGTGTGGGAACAATGTGATAATATAGGAAGTTATACTAGTACAAAATGAGAGATAAGTGACTGGGGGACCAAAAAATTTGGTCACCAGAGTTTTTTCAAGGGATAAATGACCAAAATTGAGAAGTTTTAAGGGAGTTAACTAAAAATGACCAAGATAAATGACCAATTTGGTCATGTGATAAGAACTAAACTAAAAATGACCAAGATAAATGACCAATTTTGTCACAGGTTAAGAACTTGACTAAAAATGACCACATAACAATTGGTCATTTATTTGGTCATTTTTAGTTGTGTCACTCCAACAATGAAAAATTACAATTTTGACAATGAATTTGTACAATTTACTAAATTCTAACATTGTAGATGGATTCATATATCCCTTTCTATGGGGTCTTTGAATCCATCTGTAGTGTTAGAAAGGTGATCTTTGGATCCATCTATAGTGTTATAACTTAGTAAAATGTAGACTCCCTTATATGTCACAGATCAACATTAATGCATGAATCAGATTTGCATCGTTTACATTAACGACCTTATACATAGTCGTTTTTTCTTGGAGCAGAGGCAATTTTCTTAGAAGATTTACATCCTTCCCAAAATATCATAATTAATTTTCAATACATATGTGGTACAAGCATTAATAAAAACCATCCCAAGCTGAGATATCACAAGTACCACATAACTAAACTAAAAATGACCACATAACAATTGGTCATTTATTTGGTCATTTTTAGTTGTGTCACTCCAACAATGGAAAATTACAATATTGATAAAAATTTTAACTTTGTAGATGGATTAAGAGAACCCCTTATAAAGTTAATAAATTAATGTAACATTGTAGATGATTCAGAGACACAGGTTAGTGTTGAAATATGATGCCATAGGTGAGCCTACTAAAAATTTTGTCAGATCATTTCATATGTATGGTTACATCCAATTCGATGTGATTATAATGTCCATTTCTTATTTCACCATTTTTTATTTTGTATTATCCCTTCGATAGATCCACCAAGTTGTATCATGTGCATCATCATAGTGTGGTTGAGTCGAGTCTTGGATATTTGTTTCCTTTCCCTCTCGACATCTCCATGTCGTGAAGCTGGTGTCATTGTGTTTGGCTCATCATACTGGTCATGCTCATATTTTTTTGAACAAAACCATCATCGTTTGACCCTCTCAGCAATCTGTTAAAGTTTCGGCGAGTTCATGTATTTTGAATCTTATAAACTAAAAATGTCAATTTCACAACCTATATTAATTCTCCATATGCATCAATTCTTCATTGTTCTCGTCACGCCTAAGTTTAGAAATTTCTAAAGTTCCCCTCGAGTTTCTACCCTGTAAAAAATTATCAATATCCTTTGTTTTGAAAAGAAAAGAAAAGAAAATCCTCCATTTTTGTAAAATTCCTTAGAAAAAAAGAGTTACCATGATTCTAATGTTTCCTCACATTGACATTGAATAAATAAATTGTTAATGGTGTAAAATAAAACTCTAGAAGAGAAAATGGATACACAACATTATATCAAAGCATAAAAAACAAAAAAAAAACATTCAATTAGAAATTATTCCTCCAGCCCATCCACTTAATTTCAATTAGAAACTATGACTCCACCTTATTTTATCTTTTTCACGCGTGTAAAAATATGGTATTGAAAAGAAAGTAGATGGTATTAGGGTAGACCATCACTCTCTTCACTTGAATATATGCAAAAACATAATATTATTATCTGAGGGTCATGTTCACTCTCTCTTCTATCTATTGTTCGGTAGGTGTAGGCATATGTGGGAACTTAGAAAAGCAATTCATGATATCATTACTTTTGTGTAGATGATTGTATATCATTGTGGGTTACAAATTGGGTATTATTTAGCATCACTTAATTTTGTCTACCATTCCTTTCACATGACCACATGAACTCACGACACATCAAGAGGAGGATTATTATGATAGTGGTTTGGATTTACAAACATATATTTATAAGCTCGCATATTAAAACATGATATATTATATTGTATAACATTCAAAACAAACTTAAGTTTAGTATTTTTAAGGCACATAATGGTGGTTATGATAACCATACAATCTAGGCTAATAAATTCCATGTCAAAGTTATCCTATAAAGTATTTTATGTCAATAAAAATCATTCACAAGATTCCATATAAAAATATGATATAAGGATGCAAATGTAACTCCTATTTTACAAGACTTCTCATTACAAGACTTCTCATAACTAGTTAGGATTTCATATGATATCATTACTTTTGGAATTCAATTGTTGCACGACTCAAATGATATGTAATTTGGTTTAAAAACAACTATTACAAATGTTGTACATACTATGTTAATTTAACAATTTAGATCCATACATATATTTGGTTGTTTCTTTACATAAATACATGCTTTTACCTATGAGAAATAAAATAAAATAAAAAAACGCATTTCCCATAAGTCAAAATAGCCATAATACTCCCATAAAATAATATCATCTTTAAATTAAAGAATAAATTGAACCACCTAAAATTGTTTCACTAATAAAAACACAATATCTGTATGTTCATATACCATGAAACATCCTTAATACAAAGTATACAAATAAGAAACTAAATAGGGATTTGATTTTATGTGTTAAAGATTAGAACCGAGTTATGATAATGGTTTGGATTGGTTTAGATTTACAAAAGTTATTAAGGTTTCATTATAGCAATGAAATGACTTAGGGGTTATCAAGCTAGAGATTATAGAAGGTCATGATTAGTTTAGTTGTTATAATCTATAAATATCCTCACTCAGATAGGACATATTAATTAGGTTAAGAGTTATAGGAACCATGGGGTTATAAAATTATAGAGATTAGGGGTTATAAGGAATAGGAAAAGGGAATGGCCAAGGGTAGTGTGAGCTATAGTGATTAAGAGTTATAAGGGGTACAAAGGCAATGGGTTTTGTAGTTATAAGCATAATAAATTATACGGATTAAGGTATTTATAGGTTTGTAATCATGTATCTTATGGGTTAGTCATTATAGGGGTAGGTTTTATACTCATTACATGTTATCGATGTTAGGAATTAATGATTAGGTTTTATGGGTTAATAGGAATTAAGAGTTCATAATTAAAATTTATTATGGTTTACATGCAATAAGTTATGGATGTCAAGGATTTGGTGTTAGAGGTTGGATGTTATAGTGGTTAGTTATTAATAATGGTTATAGATGTCATGTGATTGCCAAGTCATATATTTTTGTTGTGTGTGTGTGTGTGTGTGTGTGTGTGATATTAATCAAGGTTAGGTGTTATGGGGGTTGGGTTTTAACATAATATTAATTAGGTTCTATTAAAATTATGAGTTATGGTGATAAGGGTTATAATGTTTAGATGTTATAAGGGTTATATTGGTTACAAAGTATGGGTTATATGGATTAAACTTTGGAGTATAATGGTTTAGAGAAGTGGTTCTAATGATTACAATTTATAGCGGTTATAATGTATATGTTTTCAAGTGATTAGGGAACAATGGTGAAGGTTTAAAGTGGTAAGAAATTTTAGGTGTTATGAGTTAAAACGATCTAGTTTTATAGAAGTTAGGCTTCATGCATTATAGGGGATAGGTATTAGGTGTTAATGGTTAGTGGTTATAAAGAATATGAGTTATAAATGTTGGAGTTAAGAAATAAATGGTTATAAGGATAAGGGGTCAAGACATATATAGGTTATGTGTATCATGGATAATAAGGTTATGAGGGTTATGTGTATCATGGATAATAAGGTTATGAGGGTTATATGTTATATGTTTGAGTGGTTATAAAGTTCAATGGTTATAAGGAATATGTTTTAAAGAGGTTATGATTTAGTCATTGCAATCTATGGGTTATAGGTGTTACGTGTTATATGGATTACGCCTTATAAGGAATAAGACATTATTATAGGGGTTAAGGGTGAAGAGATATACAGGTTAAAAGTATCATAGATGATAAAAGTTATAGTGGTTACATGGTATATGGGTGATTAGTTATAATGTTTAGCATTTATAAGGGGGTATTAGTTAAAGGCATTAGGGTGTATAATGGCTAATGTTTAGGATTTCAATATTATGGGAGTTACGTGTTATATAGATTAAGAGTTAGTTGTAAAAATGGATATAGGGGTTAGTGGCATATTGGTTACAAGGATTGTACCTTAAGAATTATGGGTTATAGGGGTAATGAGGAAAGGATTATAAGGTTTTTAGGTTTTGAGGTTATGTGGGTTGGGTCATAGGTGATAACATATAAGAGTCAGGGGATTAGGGATTATAGTAGTAACATTGATTAAGGGTTAAAGGGTTTAACATTTAGAGACTAATGGTAATAGGTTTTAGGGTTCATATTTATTTTATATTATCATGGTTTGTAGTGTAGGGATAGTTGCAATGGTTATACATTAGGATTTGAGGGGTTATATAATTTGTGTATTATAAGGTTTAGTATTTCGAGACATGACAAAATGCTTACCTTACCTACCAATTCAAATTACAAATGCAACCAACCAATTTATAAAACAGACACAATACATTAAAAAAATAATTATTGAACAAACGCATAACCTACATGTGAAATGATGCAATGTAATTTTCACATCTAATGAATTGGTGACCATTATCATTTTTTTATTAAAAACCACAAAAACAAATGAATTTATTTTCAAGATGATGGATGTAAATGATTCTTAAATTTTCATAACCAATGTCATAAAATGAATAAAAATACATAATTGACCAATTATATAATATAACATTTATAAAATGAATAAAAATACATAATTGACTAGTTATACAATATAACATTTATAAAATGAAATATCCACAAAATAAATGTTGAAATAAAACATGTACATATCACTCATCGTTGCCATCACTGTGGTTCTATTCCTCACTTGGCATTATAACATTGTTGTTCGCAAAAAAGGTTTTGATCTCGTATCGTGTCTTAGTAAGAACCATCGATCCCTATCTAACACATCAAGGTAAAAAAAACACTTGTTTGCAGTGTTTTGGGTAAATATAAGTCTATTTAGTTTCATCCCACATATTTCTAGATTTGATACATAATATCCCACTTTCACGATTTTCCTTTACATTACTCTGGTTGAATGCATCCCACCATTTGCACCTAAAACAACACATTGGAAACATAAGAATTCGACTTGAATAATAACTTATAAGGCTCTTTAGTTTCATCCCACATATTTCTATAGTTAATACATATTATCCCACCATCACGATGTTCCTTTACATTCCTTTGGTTGAAGTTATCCCACCATTCGCACCTAAAAACAACACATTGGAAACATGACAAATTGACATGAATGATCACTTAAATATTTTCGATGTAACCTAACTTCCCCTCTATGGTGTTTTGATCATGGTGGATAGCACGACTAGATTGATCAAACCCAACTTCCACTCCACAATCCAATGTGACACATTCATCATTAACATCCTCACTGCAAAAATGATGTCCACGTGCCCACGTGGATGGGAACAAATGCACCTATAAAAATGTGGACAAATGATAGTGTCATATGTTTAATAACTTGAGAATTAAAAAAAATAATAGATGTTATAATAAAAATGTGAATTATAAAGGTAAAAAATGTACACAAAGATATTATTACATAGTTGTTCCTCCTAATCCCTATGTGTAATGCATCCTCTTCACCACACGGGTAATGATCACATGCACCATATTTCTCTTTGATTTGGTTACCCACCTAACTAGTGGGACATATCAATATTTTCTTTTAAATGACAAGGATGAGGCATGACTCTACTAGTCAACTATCTAAATCATTTCCTTTCACTATCCCATTTCCCAACTCTCTTCTCTTTATACAATGCAACCCATGGTTGCATTGCATCTATATTGTAAATAATGAATTTATTTATGGAATAATTTTTTTAATTTCTTAATGTAATATGAAATCAAAACAAATAGTATGAGATCACATATATATTATCAACTTCAGTGTAAATAGTTTCTCTATATAAATTTGACTAAAGATAAGTGACTCACTCTTTATCATGCGTAATTTTTTGTTAATTTGGAGTAGCTCCCCTTTTCTTTTGTCCTTGTCTCGTTAGTCATCCCAAACCATCACACACGATGTGCCATCAATTTGCTTAATGTATTCGTTGGCATAATAGAATGAATTGTATAATATGTACCCCTCCTCCATAAATCCCTCATATTTTTTCCCGCATCCTTCTATAGTTAATACATATTATCCCACCATCATGATGTTCCTTTATATTCCTCTGGTTGAAGTTATCCCGCCATTTGCACCTAAAAACAATACATTGGAAACATGACAAATTAACATGAATGATCACTTAAATCTTTTCGATGTAACCTAACTTCCCCTCTATGGTGTTTTGATCATGGTGGATAGCACAACTAGATTCATCAAACCCAACTTCCACTCCACAATCCAATGTGACACATTCATCATTAACATCCTCAGTGCAAAAATGATGTCCACATGCCCACGTAGATGGGAACAAATGCACCTGTAAACATGTGAACAAATGATAGTGTCATATGTTTAATAACTTGAGAATTAACAAAAATAATAGATGTTATAATACAAATGTGAATTATAAAGGTAAAAAATGTACACGGAGATATTATTACAGAGTTGTTCCACCCAATCCCTATGTTTAATGCATCTTCTTCACCACACGGGTAATGATCGCATGCACCATATTTCTCTTTGATTGGTTAGCCACCTAACTGTTGGGACATATCAATATTTTTTTTTAAATGACAAGGACAAGGCATGATTATACTATTCAACTATCTAAAACATTTCCTTTCACTATCCCATCTCCCATCTCTCTTCTCTTTATACAATGCAACCCATGGTTGCATTGCCTCTATATTGCACATAAAGAATTTATTTATGGAATCAATTTTTTAATTTCTTAATGTATTATGAAATCAAAACGAATAGTATGAGATCACATATATATTATCAACTTCAGTGTAAATATTTTCTCTATATAAATTTGACTAAAGATAAGTGACTCACTCTTTATCATGCATAATGTTAATTTGGAGTAGCTCCCCTTCTCTTTTGTACTTGTCTCGTTATTCATCCCAAACCATCACACCCGATGTGTCATCAATTTTCTTAATGTATTCGTTGGCATAATATAATAAATTGTATATTATGTACCCCTCCTCCATAAATCCCTCATATTTTTTCCCTTCGTCAAACAAACCCCTTCAATTTTTTCATGTGTCTTTTTTAAGAAGAACATCTAATGACATGCAATCACCTCAGCTAATTTAACCTCATCAACTAGGTGAATTAGAATATGAACTTTCAAGTCCATGAAACTAATGGGTAGTTCCTTCCCAAACATACGAATAATCTCACCTATCTCTCAACGCCATTGTGGAATGCTAGCCATATGAATCTCCTTTGATGTGATCCAATGTACAAATGCATATAATTTAGATATGACATGTCGTAGGTCCTGGAGGAAGTCATGGTTCACACAACCACACACGAGAAAAGAATAATTATGCTATAAAATAAACACATACAAAATCAGTTTAAATAAAACTGTGAGTGTATAGTATATTATAACCTACACTACAAAACACAATTCATGTATTAACGAAATGTGTCCTTATAAGGTTCAGATGGTGATGTGATTTCAACCTCAATAAATGTTCTTCTACAGTGAATCAACATCGTAGAGTAGATTGATATAAATAAGGCACCTTCACACCCATTATAACTTCCTTAGCTAGAGAAATATCTTCTTTCTTCAAAATCCACGGGACATCATCTTCTTCAAAAGACTAAGTGAGACCAACCTCTAATCTACTTTATTTTCTTGGCCAATGTTTATTTTTAGTATTTGAAGAAATAAGATCTCTTATGACACACAATGTGTAAATTTTTTTCAATTATATGTGTCTCCATAAATAGGATGAGACATTTTTAAATATTTTCATAAGATCTAGTAAGTAGGAAATCCTAAGATTCTCCCAATATGGAGCCTCATAAAATACAAGTTTTGTTTTTATCCCAATCGGCATTTTCTCAACAGAGGTGTCAAAAAATTTAACATCATTGAACATAGGGTCCCCATTTGAATCAAACAATTATGCAATTGCCTTTTCGTTCTTTTTGTCATATGCCTTAATCCACTCAACGGGTGTCATTATTTTAATCTATGGGTTCTCTCAGGTTTACCATTGAAAGCATCTGTTAATCTTCTACGAGGGTGATCTTTTGGGAGGAATACCCCGAGCAGTCATACACCAAATTTTGTAGGTGGTTGGACCATCTATACTTTATATAATTTCCACAACATTTACATCCATGATACCATCTTTTTACAAGACCTGCGGTGTTATTATATACATAGCACATTAATGTTGAAAAATACAATTGCACGAAATTAACTATGTTGAATAATGTTACAAATCTAAACAAAATAATCAACATGATTACTAGAGAAAACTCCTAATCCTGTATAATCATATGTGGTGTGCACATATATTCCATACAACATAAAAAAACCTCTCCTTTAGGATGGGTCTTGAAACAACATATACAGGTACCCCTTCCCATAATTGCTTCAATTTATCAATAAATAGTTGTAGGTAGACATTCATACTCTTCACTTGTTTTCTAATAGGGACTATAAGATCCATCATAATATGTTCATTCTTTATGGTAAATCATGGGGGGATATTGTTATTGATCACTACTAGTGTCCAATAGAATAGTTATTGTTTTAGAGGGAATACAATTAAGCTCCATCCATGGCTATGATGAATTGAATGCTCTATAATTTGTCTTTGAATTAATAGGGCCATATATCCTCTATATCTTCATGGCTAATGAATATGTTGGGATTCACATAACTCCTAGCTCACTTCTATGTGAGGCATGCCACCCTTGCAAAAGTACTAATACTTTGCAATGAAATATCCTTCGAGTCCTTAGGATTATAGGCATGTGCATCAATATCTTATGAGGAGGACCATGTGTTTTATCTCCGTTTTAATTATTTATGCTATATGTCATGATCACATTCCATATATATATATCTTTATCTTCATATTTGCCTCTATATAAAATACAATAATTCAAACACCCATGATATGATATGTACTCAACACCTATCATTTTCAACATTTGCTTTGACTCTTCGTAGCTGTTGGGAAAATCATTATCACTCAGAAGTACCTTATATTTGAATAACTTGCAATTAGTGAGCAATATAAGTACACGATCATCCATCATTCATAAAATCAACAATTCATAAAGTCAATTGTGTGACAAGATTCCTCAAAATATAGGGAAATTATGGTTAGTTACCTAAAAAGTGTTGAGAAGCACACATATGGCATACCATACATTGTTTTCAACTTGTATAATAACATCGATGTCCCTAATTGAGTAGACTTTGACCCGTTTCCAAAGAGAGGGGTGGTGAAATTTGATTTTAGGATTTCAAAGAATATATTAGTGGTATGAGAATCATCCCCTAGCTCATCTTCTCGGGATGCATGCAACAACATTCCTTCCATGGAACATGTATCTCATAAGAAATCATCCATACCAACCTCTATTTCATCACCTTCATTGTCAACAAGTGAAGAACTAGTGTTACTGTAGACATTCTAAATTGGTGACTCATGACATATTGGGGATTAAATAGGTGTTTGATACAAGCATGCTTGGTATGCTTCCTCTTTGTGCTTTGCTCATTTAGCAACCTTATCTCGATTTGACATTGAATTGGCATGCAATGGAAGATGGTGGACAGGTTCATCAGCAGAATCCTAATTGCAAAAATATTGAATATACATAAATGATATCAATAAATACAATTCATTTAGTTTGTTCAATCATTACACCAAACAATTATTAAACTCAATATTTTTTCTACAGTACATGTGCAACAACCACTTTATAAAAGAAAATTTCAAATTAAACAATATGTTTATATTAATTGTATTGAAATTTAAAAAAACACACACACAGTTAACTAATGATAATTTTATTACACCCCAAGGGGACATCTAATCATAGTCCCAATGCAAGACATCTTTGATGAGTAGTTCGTGTCATATAAGAGTTATAATTCATCAATAACTCGTCACTAAGAAACAAACTACGTATTGCATATAAAACAACAAATCTAGACACTTTCCTTTTGCAAAGAACTCCTTATCATTAGATTGTTCCTCAAATGAACAATTTTCACTAAATAACGAGAACCTACAACTATTTATGAACCCTGCAATTTTTCCATGAAGGCATGGATGACAATTGATATACAACAGGTTCTTCATGTTAAAGTTTCTATAATCATAACCATTTATGCACATACTATAGATGGAAATGTTATGTTTGTTTTTAACAATATTCAAGTAATTAGACCAACAATAAAGAGGACCATAAAATCGAATAAGTGCTACTGATTGTTTGGGATGAACGAATACATGTGAAAGGATAAACAACCCAAGATTTGAAACATCTATTTTGGACTTGGAAATCATATAATTTTTCCCACAAAAGGATAATTTGGTCCCAAGATTGGGCACAAGAAAAGAAGATGACCAATTACCATACAAAGTGTAGTTATGATAGGTTTGGTATTTACTTTGGAAATGGACATGAAGAGAGAAGTCATATCTACCCTCCAACAACTGAACCAACCTTGGTGTGTACTTTGACATTTTTGCTCTTAGTTTGTACAACTTTTTGGATCTCTTAGTAGAGATGTTTTGGGTGGTATTGATATCATACTTTGGCTCACTAGACCCCTTAGTTGGGTCAATAGAGGGAGATGGGATGGTAAATTTAGGATGAAACATATATATTTTGGTTTCCAACTTTTCAAAAAGGAGCAATTACAAGTGTTTCTACATATCATTTCTATATCACTTATTAGATTTTTTACTACAGTGGGAGGTATTAGACCATCAACATTGGGCATTTTATCATTACTATAATGGGGCAGTGTGACACATCGAATGGTTCCTTCAACCCTTGGCATTTTGAACAACCGCATACTACTAGGGTGACATAAAATAGATCCAATTCACAGTGAACTACCATCCACATAGAATGGTGGCTAGAAGATGGCATGCTACAATTGACTTAGTAATGTGGCTCTCCATTTTCCTATAGAATATTTTTTTTGTATATTGCTCTTGAGAAGAGATTGTGGTGTTTTTTGACAAGTGGAATGTCTTGTGCATGCAAACTCAATCCTGAATTAGGATCCTGCAAAATTCAATTCATAATTATTCACATGTGCATGCATAAATAACATAAATTCATTTTTATAATAAAAATATAAATAAAATATAAACTTACTGCAAATGGAAGGGTAGAACTTGATTAACTTTGAAAAATATGGAATGAACTGGACTCTGAAGAATTGGATATTTGATATTATAATTTTTTCTCCTTGCATTTCATCCAAAACAATAATCAACATGTCTACATTTTTAAACGCAGGTTTGGGAATCAACATATAACATTGTAACTTCAAATAGATTTTTGAAACCATTTTTAAGTATATGGTGGGATTTTAAGCATCACATGTACCTTACGGAATATTGTGATTTATGTGATTGAATTCTCAAAAGATTTTTTGGGATGTATGTAACATTTGTCATAAAAACTGCAGTCAAAGTAATTTTAAAGGTAGTCGATGTGTTTTCAAAAATTTGCATGCACTAGTGTGTTTGTATAATATAAATGTACATGTGAGGATCTTTATGAAAAGCACCAAAGGATAATTCCACAAAAACACTTGCAAAGAAAAACATCTATAAAGTTTTAACAATCAAAGTTTTTATTTCCATTTTAATATTTTTTATTCAATTGGTGTGTTTTCGTATATTAATATTTGGTGTGCTTTTATATTTGAAGCACACCAATGTGCATTACATTTTAATGCACATCGATTTCTGAAATATTTAAAAACCAAAAACAACTTACAAATTTCTTTTCAATTCACATAATTATCAAGGATAAAAAAAAGAGCAGTAATTTTATTTTTTTAAATCAAGTTTATAAATGAAAACCTATTCATTTTTATTATTTTTTTGTTGAAAAATAGAGGGGAGATTTGTGCAAGAGAAATTTACTAGGGAAGACTTTGGAGTGGACTGATTTTTTTGAAGAACCAAATCTGTAAGGGATTGTGGTTCACATACAACTCTACAAATGAGAAATTCAAGGTATGTAAGTTCTTAATATTCATCCCAATTTTTTCCCTCAATTGTTTCAAATTAATTAAATAATTAATTATGTTCTTATTTATATTTACAGTTCATTCTAGAGAGAAAAAAAGGTTTTCTTATTTTCCATCAACATTGGAAACCCTACCTCTCATGTTGCTTCCCTTATATTTTATGTCACTGCAAAGTTTAGTATTAGGGTTTTGCTCTCTCAATTATTTCACAATGATAATTCTTTTTATAAGCACTAGAAATTTAATGGATCTGTGCATCTATATATGAGGAGTTGGGAATCTATTGCAATGGGACCACTTATTGCATTTGATCCCTAAACTATCCATGTCGGTATTTATAAAAAGAAGGCTTTCATAGTTTTTGATGTGCACATTACAATATTATGCATCAATGTGCTTTTAATAAAGGCAATATTTTAGGTTTACATGTAAAAACAATTATGTGTTATTTGGTGCAAACTATAATAAAGAATGCACCGGTGTGTTTATTAATGTATAACATATCTATGGAATTTAATTCACATTTTTAATATTTTGGCACACTTTTAATGGTGCACATTACTGTATATGGCGCACTGGTGAATATTCATGAATACTCCACACCATTAAACCATAATACATTTTTAGCAAAAAAAATTACTTTATCTGTAAAAGACATTTCATAGTTTTTCTATCTCATGATGTAGGGTGTTTATTGATAAAAAAAGGTCGATATAAGTTCAAGGAAAAATACAAGTTGCAATGAGCACAATGGGAACACATCCCAAAAAGAGAGTAAGGCAAGTGTTTTGAAATTTTAATAGAAAATTAAAATGTTTGAATTATCTATATGTTTACATGATGTGTATTGGTAAATGTGTGTCATGATCGAGATGAATTTTTTCTTTGAATTTTCAATAATAAAAAAAATCTTAAAAATAATTGTGAACATGTTTCAAGCTATCTATTTTGCATTTGTTGAATTTTGTGCGGGGATAAATAATGAGGAAAAGGAATGTCGTCATAACAATATAAAAAAATATGAAGGATGTAAATGATGATGAATTGGTCATTAGCTCATCTAGATTGGTGTTGTAAGTTAATGAAATGGTGGGGGGAACTTTTATAAAACTATAAACGTACAGCTAAGTTTAGAGGTTTTGCTAAACTAGAACCTAAATATTCCTGGGAGGGCTGATTCAAATCGGTTTACTGGTTCAAATTGGAGTTTTGAATAAGGTACTCTGGTTCGGGTTGGCATCAATTTGGTATCAGAGCATAAGTCTGATATGTTTTTATGAATATTCATGCTGATAACATTTTGTATCTGAGAAAGTTAAAGGTATTCTGCATGAAAGGTAAATCAATCTCTGATTTCAGTATTTATTTTAAAATTGAATACTAACGATTGTATGATAAGGTTAGTCAGGTGAGAGGGTATTTAGGATTGATTGCAGACAAAGGATGCATGGTTAAAGTTGTTGATTAAGCCATAGAGGAATGCAGAATAATACTTGAAAGTATTTGGTAGTCCTGTAGATTAATGAAATATTGCATAAATAACAACTGGGAGATCTATGTGCAAGGACAATTATGTTCTTGATGAAGAGGAGTATCTTTTGAAGATAACGGTGGAGGTATTTTCAGCCAACTGTACAAGTGGAAAAAGACTGCTGATAGTCTTAAAGGTATGAATTGATTGATTTATGTATTTCATTCTGGTTATGTGGATTTACAACATCAAGGAACATATAAGTTCTTGAGGAAGCAGTGGCAGAACCCATAAATCCAACAGAGGTAGGAAAAGAGAGGACTGGTGCATGTTCTCAAAAGAGAAGTGGACCTGCAGAATCCAAAAGAGAAAAGGAGATGCTCAAAAGGTTCTAAAGGAGAAGAACTGGAGATACCAAAAGGACTAGCTCAAGGAGAGATAGCTTGTTGAGGTATAATAGAAAAGTGTGGAGACTTGTTGAGGGAGGCTTAGGAAAGCAGTCCACAAGTGAACATGATGAAGTTCACAAAAGAAGAGAGGGAGATAGAAACAATGACTACTGAAGGTCATTATAGGGGTTCAGATAAAATCCAAAATAGAAGAAAGAATAAAGAAAGACAAAAATAAGATGACAGAGAATTGTTAGAGTTAGCAAAAGACATTTTATGCTTGGAGAAGTAGATGCAAGTTGCTAAAGAAGAGAACCAGAGGTATGGTTGGATCATGAAAAAGAAGGTAAGATGGCATTCACTACAGGTGAAGATACAACAAAATATGTTTTTTGAATTGGAGAAAGAACTCAAGGAGCTGAGTCCGAGATGGAGGTTACATATTGTGAACGAGAACAGGGTCCTTTGCTTGGAGAGGATGATGAAGTAGAAAAACAGAGACCAATTGAGAGTCTCATGATTTATGTAAAGAATACATATCTACTTATGGAGGAGATGGTTGTGAAGTCGAATGAGACCAAGAGGTCTTATGTTTTTGAGACTGATGATTTGTTTGTGATTGCAGGTTTTGTTGCAAATAATGGACAGTCCTTTGAAACTATCTTAAAATTTGATGAAGTCAAATATGATGAAGAGAGTCTCTCAAATGAAGAAAGTTCTGAAGTATTGCAACAAAAGGAACTCATTGATGAGTTTCTTGATGGAGGAACGTAGTCAATTAAAGATGATCTGAGGATGAAGGCAGAAGAAGAAATGTGCAAAGACATTTCTACAAGGCAAGATCATAATTGTATTCTGATAAAAGAAAAAGTTGAACAGTCACCTTGGACTGTCATGAAGTCTGAAGAAGAAGAAAATGTACTTTTCAAAAGCATGATAACAGAGTATAATTCTGTTATAGATGGTATGGAGTTGATGTTATGTTTAGACCAACACAAGAAGAGGATGGAAAAGGGGATATCAACAGGGACTTCAGAGTCTCATGTTTTTGAAACTAATTATTGGTGTATGTTTGCAGGTATTGAAGAAATCTTGAGTGATGTGATTATGCAGGGAGAAAATGAACAATTATATTGGGTTGTCAGAGATAATGAAGGAAGAGGAGAAATGCTTTTTAAAATCATGACAATAGAACATCATCATGTTGTGAAGGAGGATAAAAGTTGTATACAGCCTGTAGCTCAGACTATAAGAGAGATAGAGTTCAGTGAAGAAATGAAGTTGCTAGAAGAGATGACTGAAATAAAAGATTCTTGGTTGAAAATCAATTCCAAGATAATGAAGATGATGCAGAAGAGGAACTAGCTGAAAGTCTCGTAAACTCTTGGAAGAGTTCAAATCAGCAAAAGAATGTTTGATGAGAGATGAAAATTTCAATATTTTTGGAATTAATGAATTGTGTATATCTGCAAGGGTAACATTTGATGAACCTTGTAAGGTTGTCCCAAAGGTAAAGGAAGAAGAAGAGTATCCATGTATTCTTGACATGGATCAAAGCCAGAAATTTGTTTTAGAATTGAAGAACGAGATGACATGGTCTCGTAGAGATAAACCAGAGAGAACACTTGCATATTTGGATAGTGGTGTTGCTGACAGAAAGAAGAAGAAATTTGTCATGACACAGGAAGAGACTATATTGTCTCTAAGGAATGATCAGTACTTGAATGAATTTGTTGTTACAGGGTTGGTACTGAAGACAAAGAAAAACTTTATAACTTTAGAAAATATGATGAGGATTTAAAATGTTAGAAGATTGTTTCAATAATCCAAGGATTGATAGAGATAAATGTTTAATGTTTGATTGCAGCATTGAAAAGGAGCAGATAGAAGGCCAAAACATTGAATTATTTTATAATTTAGTGGACAACAGCAAAAATTCAAGAGGACAGCAGCAGTTTCAGAAAGAAAAGAAGATGCAGGTGTACCAGCCAAAGGATAGACTGGATATGGAGATTGAATGACTAAGGTTGCTTATGGTGAATATGTCTCAAATAAGGCATGAGGAAAGAATGAAGATTTGCATCAGCAGAGAAAATAGAGAGAACGGTGACAGAAAACAGATGACAGAGGAAGAATGTAAAAGCAAAGCTAGTGGAGCATTGCAGCAGAAAATTTGGAAACCAGGAGAGCTGAAGATGACAAAGACAGAGCAACCTGATGAGATGGATGATCAGCTACAACATAAATTTTGGGATCCAGGTATATTGAAGATGGAAGGCTATGACCTGGAGGTCATATTTATTTCTTCCTAGGGAGTCTGATGTAGGAGCATCATGTTCTCCATTCAAATTCCAAGTTAAAAATTAGATTAGGCCTAGAAGGGGTCTTCAAAATCTAAATTGATGGTCTTCAAACCATTATTCTGTAAATAAACCTATGTTTTAGTTTGATTCTAGATAATGGTGAGTTAATTAGGTGAGTCACTAGGTGAGTGGTGAGTAATTGATGAATCATGTATCAAATCCCTCAATAAGGGCAGCGAGTCTTAGGATAGGTTTGATAGTTGAGTTAATTAAGCAGATTGTTGAGTGTTTATTGGATCTGAACCAAAATTGGTTTTGGAGTTCTGATTTTTATATATGTAAGCCTGCGAGGCGTAGATAGACAGTAGAAGAAATAGGAGAAGAAAATAGACAGAGAGAGTAGATAGAGAGGTCTGTAAGGCCTGTAGGAAACATAGGAAATGCCAACTAAAGATATATATGGCCTGAGTAGATCAGAATGCAGTTTCTGCAACAAATTTGCATGTATAGTTTTGTTAAATGAATGAAAAATCCTAGTTTGGAATAAATCTATGTGTGTAATTTAAATTATGCCTGAATGTATGAAATCGTGAACTAGATTCTTGTTTAATTTCTGTAAAAAAACTTACAAATCTGTGTATGAATTTAGGGTTCTTGAAAGCAAGAAAAATAGAGATCGATTGATCGATTCTCTGATCAATTGCGTGGGAGAATTAGATAATCAATCCAATTGAATGATTTCGTAAATGAAATGTATGTGCAGAGAAATGTTGCTACAAGATTTAGAAACGGATAGATCGATCACTGTAAGGATCAAGAAAAAAATCGAAGTTTGAAGTTTGCAGGTTTAATGATTAGAAGAAAACCTAGATCGACGATGGAGATTGGATCCACAATGATCTGACGGTTAGAATTTAGATCCACATCAAAATAAAGATCAACGGTCCAGATCCTCCCCGCAGAAGATCGGCGGTGCAGACAGAGGCTTACAGGCGAATATTTGCAGAAGGCTAAATCCGAAAAATGCGAACGTGCATCCCGCATGCGGGATGGGCTATTGCGGGAGGATTGTTTGGAAAATTTGGAATCTCGCATCCCGCAAATTGTGAAAACAGAGTTGCGGGAACTCTGTTGCAGGGAAGGAAATTGTGGAAACAGAGTTGCCGGAACTTTTTTGCGGGGAAGGAAATTGCATAAAATTATTTGCAGAATCGACATTGCGGAAACAACATATAGGGAAGAATTTAGTGGACATATAAGTTTAGAGGTTTTGCTAAACTAGAACCGAACTATTCCTGGGAGGGATGATTCGAATCGGTTTACTGGTTCAAATTGGAGTTTTGAATAAGGCACTCTGGTTCGGGTTGGCATCAATTATTGCTTAAAATAATGATTTTCAATTGTTTTGTTGGAGAAAGGAAAACAAAATGGAACCCATTTAGCACAAAAGACATAAAAACAAGGAATAAAATTGTTGATTACAAAGTTTGTGAAGCTAGTGCAAATTTGTGACTATGTGACCGAAAATGTTAGTCATAATATTTTTTTTAAAGCTACATACTACTGAATTTAAATAATTTTAAGTGGTGTAACAATAAATGACAAACATAAACTACTAATATAATCAGGATAAACATATAACACTCTATGTTGGTTATGCAAATATAAATTTGTAGTATTTAATTCTTATAAATAATTTTACATTAATTATCAAGTGTGTATTGATACCCAAAATGAATATATGTTAGCACCAAAATGAAATGAGAGAGTTTCTAGTTATAATTAGGATTGATTGGCATAGCTATCCATGAGGAGATATATTAAATTGCAAGATATTTGCAACATAGCTAGGGGAGTTACACATTTGATCTCCAATCAATGTCATATCTACACATGATTCAACATAAATGTATTTTAAACTTTTCTAGATAATTTATGATCATGACACTTTCATCTCTCAATTAAACAAATATAAATGATGTTATTTATTCAACTCTAGTTCAAATGTATATAACTTACACCCCACCTTTAACCCTATGATGATCCTACACGTCATTATCTAATAACATTTATTTTTGTCCATTTATCCCTATAATACCATATGTTTACATTATAAAAGAAACTAAAATTATTTATTAATTTTAAATACCAACTTAATTATAATACATATATGCTCAACCTTAATTAATAATAACACATCTATATTTAATAATTAAAACATTAAAACATAATGCGTTTAACCTAATATAATATAGTCTACATATGTTTGGAACATGCAGCGGAGGGGATGGTTCCTCTTTGACATCAGAGGAAAAATCGAGAATACATATGCCTTGGATTTGGGAACAGTGACAAAGAATCAAGCAAAAAAATTGGCTTGGTGGCAGGGATTGAAGCAGAACAAAGACATGAAAATTCAACAATTGACTCCATGGTAGTAATTCACCACTTAGTTCTTCAAACCATCACAAAGGACTTAATCATAAGTCATTTGTTTCAGAGAATACATTGTTTGATCATTAGATTTGGGGAATTTAGATTTTTTCATGTGTTACAAACAGTCAACAAAGAGGCGGATCAACAAGCCAATATGGCTTATAATCTTCCCCAAGGAAATCTAATAAGAAATGGAGAGGAATTTCCACATTCCACCATCCCTCAGAATTGAAATGCAAGTTGATGGAACATAGTAAAATTTTGCATTTGAGAACTGTCCTTATGGAAATCGGTGAGCATGCCAAGTGGCATGATAATTGTTGGAATAGATTTGGAATCAAGTTGGTTATTAATATGGAGAAGGGTGATATCACAGGTTGTACATTCTACACTTGAGGGGGTCGAGCTCATGATGCAACTTTCAATTAGCTTACCTAATACTCACAGAAGGAACATGAATGAATTTACGTGTCAACATTTGGTCATTTCATTATCACAAGGGTTTTCTCCTTCTATAGAAAGAGGGTAGAGTTTCACTGTAGTTTTTTGGAAATTTAGTCAGTGTAGTAGAGAGGACCCTGGGTATTTCATTGAGTGTTCTTAGCAACAATTGAATCTGATCGACATCAGGTGGACTAAGGAGAAAAAATATTTTGAATAGGTATCTAGTGGTGGTGAGCTTATCCAGCATGTACGTTCATGTTGGATAAGCCAGCCGGCGTGTGTCCCTTCAGGTCCAAGGAGTTGTCCATTAATGGATTGTTTTTTAACTTTTCAACTTCCGGCTACCTTGTCCATTTCATTTAACCTCCATAACCCATCATCCGTCATCCTGCTGCCACCGCCGCCCACGATGTAAATTCTTGCATTAAGTTTTGTCTACCAACCTGAGCGTTTTCAAACCACGACATATCTCGCTTCCCCATTCCTAGATTAGTTTTCAAACCACCATCAATCTGGCTCCCATGTTCCGATCCTTGGTGTGGAAAGCTTCAAATCGCATAAGCTAGTGTGGGTTTCACTTGTTCCTAGATCCCTACTATGGAAAGTTGTTGATTCCCATAAGTTGGTCTGGGTTGCATATGCTGGTGACGGATCTCATACATTGAAGACCAGATGCCACAATATGTAAGGTACCATTTAAAAAACGGCAGGCTAAGCTTATAATTTCAACTATGCTTTTGTGAATACTAAGTTAAATGTAGCACTAAGGTTATGTTTTTTATAAGTTGAGTAATTTCTCGCATGATGTCATTCATTACAATCTATAACTTGCGTAGGTAATTTTTATAACTAAAGCTTCAATCCATTTCCAATCATTTATTTCAATACATCTTCATTTTAAGAGTTCGATTCATGTACCGTTAAGATATTGATGTACGATTAAGATTTGGACTCCTAAACCCTGAGTATTATAATTGTCATGAAAGCGGTTACCTGTGACCAACAACAAGAATCATACCTGCGACCAACAGATCTATAGTCATTCATTTGATTTCCCCGATTTCAATTTTAAATTTTAAACTAAGAGCTAAAATACCTATAATTGCATCTTATGTTATTGAGAGCGAACATTTCTCTAGGTGTTGCACAGATGAGTGACAAAAATCCATTGAAATCATTTTTCTTAAGGAATAGGGTTTGAAATCTAGTGAAATCACTTTCTTAAATGGAGGAGGTTCAAGCCATTTGCGCAGAATGGAACAATGAGGGAATTAGCAAACGGAAAAGTATTGTTGGAAAACTGGTTCCAAAACTTAAAAATCTAGACAACAAGATGGAGGGTGCCTTAGAACATCCAAAGAATTCTATCGAAAATAGCACACATCCAACTAGAACTTGACCACACTGCAGTTTGGTATATGCAGGGAGCAAAAGCAAAAGCAAAACCTCTCGACTATTACCCAACAGTCGAAGAGATTTTCCAAGAGCTAGCTTGACAATCAAATACAAAATTATCAATACGAGCAAAGGCTAAATAAGTAAAACTACCAATTGAAGAACCACTGACTAACCAGGAGGAGGAGGAGGACTATGAACTCTGACTATATATCAGCACCTTCATGTCGAAAGAGACACCAGCAAAGGACACTAACAAACTACAAATAACAACTTTACCACCACCGACCCAAAGGGGAATTACACCGACTAAGCATCAGGTGGCTAAACCAGCGGAGAAAAACATCATTCCGGTTCACCAACAGGAGGGAGGAGAAGGACTAGAGGAAGACATTGAATTTGACAACCCAGAATACGCTATAACCAAAGACAAAATCAGAAAACTAGCAAGGGAAATAGCAGCCGCAAGAAAAAAGGAAACTTAGGCAAAAGGGAAGGGGAAGCGCAAGCTTATCCTCTCAGATTCAGAAGATGAAGACAAACTAGTAGCTACGGTCATCGACATCATAGAATATGCTGTAGTGAACAAAGTTCTGGTCGATACGTAGTTCAGACGCTTTGTCGAGTCAGGAGCAAAGTAGGGGAGGCCGAAAAAGGTAAAAACTACAACCCCTTCAGTCGACAAAAACATTGTCGACCTGGTGTCTACACCTCCACCCCCATATCCAACCTAGATTACACAGAAATACACCACATAGATACCCACCATAAGCCCAGTTGACATTTGCAAAAATGCTATGCTAGAAACCCTAAAAAAGAGGTTCGACCAAGATGGCGACTTCCAAGCATTCATTGAAAAACTTCCAGAACTATTTACTTCAGCCCAGAAAATTTCTTCCAAGTGCTCCCTGGTCGAATCTAGCACAACACGCCAACTCCTAGCATAGCAACTTGGCCAGATACCACAAAAACCAAGAACTATAGCAACCATTAAGTCGACTTTTGTAAGAAATCCTGACACCTATTCTGAAATTGATGCAAGTTGCACCACATCAATTATACCCTCAAATAACCCCCAGCCACCACTAGTCAATGAACCAGTTGGAAGTATGGAAGAAGATAACCAGGCTGACATGGTAGCAATCAATAAGGTAATCAACAACTTGTTCTCCGATGACCTCGACAACTCACCACCAAAAGTCGACAATCCATTGTTGCCTGACAATATCCCTACTACACCAATTACATCCGACCATTCACCATATCCACCACCACTTCCCAATCCAAAAACTTTACCAAACCCTGAACCATATGTACCAAATCCTCCAGATACACATCTAGCTACAGATCCCACCCAAGAAATTCAACCAAAAGTTCCACCGACCGTTGAAGATCAGCAACCAGAAAACCAACCACAAGAGAATCCACCACTGGCATATGCACAGGCACAACAAAAGACAAAACAACATAAACACAAGAGAAAAAGAGACAGAAAGAAGAAGGGACACCATAAAGAATCACAGTCAACAATGGTCCACATTAGCCAACTTGGATCAATTACTGCAGTGGACACAACAAAACTAAGAGACGGAGAGTTGGGACAACTCTTAGAAACTTTGGCCACCGAGGAAAAAACAAGAAGCCAGATCAGACAAAAGCAGCTCAACAACAGTAAGAATGAACAAGTCGAGTTCTTATCAAAATGCAGAAACTTAGCTCAAACTATAATACCAGGGCCGATGGAAACCGAAACTGACAAGCCACTAGAAAAAGCATATCAACTATTTCATAGTGTGGTGGTGACTCTACAAGTACACATACAAAATACAAAAGAAGATAAAAAAGAAGAGACATACAGATTATTAATGCAACAGTACACAGCATTCTCAGAATCTTACAAAGTGCTGCAAGACCACTTAGAAGAATATGTCATCACAGAGGAAGTACTCCGTGATTGGCCTACTTATTATGTGCTTATTACGGACAAATATTTCAGCAGACCTGACAGACTCGAGAACAGATTCAAGCATTGGAAAGGAGAAAAATCACTGAAGAAGCACTGAGAAATACAATACAATATCAAATCATACTGGATATAGCCAAACTATAGATACTATAAATACAAGCACACCAGTGGGTACAACAAGCACTCCCAAGCTTGGATAGACTGGATACAATCTACCTGCAGATGAAAAGACTACTAGAAGCAGCAGAAGAAAAATATCAATTCTTGGGACCCGACATGGAAAGTATATCAGACCTACCCATCCAGGAGAAGATGCTGACTTTATCAAGCATCACAACATTGACCAACGACATCCAGAAAGTACTACAAAGTTGGACAGAATTTCAACGTCAACTAGCTGCCGTTACTACGGAAGCAATTGTTGAAGTATGCATACAAAAACGACCAACCATCCGACTGCATAGCCCATGAAAACAAACAATAAAGTAATTATCTCATATAGTACAAATTTTGAGTACCTCCCCTGTTTCTTCAGGACAAAGAAAGATTTTGTTCCTGGGGGAGATGTTGGAGGAGCTAGTCGGTGAGCCGACTAGTCGAACAGCTGACCGATTAGGATATCAGGTCAGCTACATAAGGTCATGTCGGTTGACCGAATCGACAGGTAGTTATATGTAACTATTTGTAAATCATATATATTAGGTTGTTGAGCTAGATGAGAACTCAATTCAGTTCTGTGTATGTATGGACCCTCATGATACAATATAATCTTTTCTTCGATATCTATGTTCTTATCTCTTGTGTATGTTATGTCTATATGATTTAATGTGTATTATTGGTAACCCTCTGTGATCTGTGAGATTACAACAGGAGGTTTTGAAATCCATTGAAATCACTTTTTCATTCCATCATCTAGAACACTAGAAGCCCTGGGAAGAACAGAACCTAACCAACACTCATTGCAAGGCTAATGAAATTAATAGAAATGACTGGAACTAAAGGAAGGACTAAGGCTGCATGTTGTATGAAACTAATAGAAATGACTGAAGCTAAATTTATTCTGCAAATAAAAATTAGCTATAATTGATGCTTGTGTTATTGAGAAAACATTTATGTGTGTGTGTGTTGCAAAGCTGAGTAACAAAATAGTACCAACCTCAGATTCAACACACAAGGAGTCTATGCAAATACATCGAAATCTCACATCAAAACAAAACAAAGAAATATTTCCTGGAAAGCTCGGATCAAAACAAAACGCAGTCGTCATTTGCAACGCTCTAGAAATGAACAACATCAAATGTGATTGTTCAAATGTATCTGGTATGGGATTTTAGGTCTTCGGAGAACATAGTAAAGATTCATCTCTTCTGTTAAATGTATGTTTTTAGGGTTGCATGCCATATGAAAGGCCTGATATTATCCAGCTATTATAGTATAAATGAATTATAATAATTATTTTTCATGGAAAATATATATATAATTAATTCGAGTAGCGAGTTGCATATTGCACAAATTTGGTGGTTCCTCAAAGGGAACATTGAATACTCACTAAAACTAATAAATTTTACATTCTGTCCTAAAATCAGTCCTAGAATTACCAGAATTTCCTCCAGTAGCCAGGCCAGTGGCAATCAAAATCAGGAAACTACCTATTGATCCAAATTTGCTACAGATCTAGGGCGAAAGAGTGTATAACCTTGTGCAAAATTAATGAGCTTGTTCAAAGTCAATCAGGAATTAGATTCTAAATCTTCTAAAAAATGAACTTATCAAAAATTTTAAGCTAGAAATTCAATGTCAGATGGGTCCATGGAATTCAACATCTACTGTCATACAAGAAAATATCTTTGAGTGTTCCAATTCCATTGCAGAAGAAATGTGTAGTGGAGAACCAACTTCTCTCAGCAAGAAGCTTTCTTGCATCAAGAATGGCATTCAAGGTTACTAGAGGTAGTAAACATTGACAAAAGGGCCATTTCTGAAGCGCTCCCCCTTCTAATAGAGGAAGTGTTTGATAGCTTCCAATGTCTTCCAAATGATTTTGGCAAAATAAAGGAGCCTTCAATCATGACCGAGGGAAGCGTAATGAGGGACTGAAAATTAAGGCCTTGCCAGCTTTTCTTCCCATAAGGATCCCCATGCCAACTTCCAAATCTGCCAAGTTCATAGATGTTGAAAGAACACTACCAAAATTTTTTTAATCCGGCATTGCATCTGCCAATTGCATTTCTAAGAAAAATATTCAGCACCTCTTTGCAATGTCCATTCTCTGTAAATCCTGAAATAATGGCATTCCATGACACCACGGTTCTTCAAATCATGCCATTGAATAGTTCCATGGCCTCATGAACAAACCCATTCTATAGAAGATGCTTTGAAACCCATCTGAAGTGGCTTTGATGCCTTGAACCCATTTTGTATTTATAAGTGAAGTAATCCTTATATTATCTAAAACCTTGTAACAACTGAATTTTCTCTTTTAGTGATTGCAGATCCTTGTTTTCACCTTTCAGATGGGTTCGAAATGGCACCAACTTCTATCTCTTGAGGTGCAGGATCCTGAAGAAAGAAAGAAAAATTCTTCTTCTGATTTGAAATCGAATATGGTTGGAGGTAATTATGTTGGATGGATCAAATCAGATAGAGTTAAAGAGCTAGTTACCGGGGAGTGCAAAAACCCATTGTATCCAACAAGCTTTCGAAAAAGTTACAGCAGTAAAATAGAAAAAAGAAAAAGAAATGATGGAAATCAAATGTGTAGAAATGACAACACCTTAGAATATATAATGTGAGTTTTTCTTTGTTGTTCTCGGTTCTTGGAAACTGATTGAGATAAAAGCATTAGTTGCAGCAAGAACAATTGATGCTTTAATCTATTGTGAATTCTTAAGTGTTAATATCTTGTTGTTGCTTGTAGCTTTTGGTGTACATATGGGCCATATGACCACTGAGAGATTGAAAAACAGCCCGTTGATATATCCAAAGTGCCTACACATGGTAAGGGGATTCGTCCAAGTCGTAAGCATATAAGGTGTGGTTGTCTTTGTCATTTTAGCATTTGCATACTCAAGAAGGCCCTGAAACATTGCCTAATCACTTATAGTGAGATGAATCATATAGATAATCAAGGTAAACATTGCCATGGACAAGAGGTTGTTGATTTTGTAGGCACAAGGGCATACTATGCACCTCATATTATAAAAGAACTATGTCAATGGGTAGAAAGATGTTTGCTTTTGGGGATGTCTGCTGAATGTGTACATCAAAAACATCGTGAATTAGTGCATGATAAAGTATCCTTTTTTGAAATAGAGTTTGATCAAAATGATTTTCTTTCACATGATGACATTGGCAATATAGAGAGAAAATTGAAACATTCCCAATCTATGTTTGACAAGAATGATGCCCAAAGTGTGTGTATATGGCAAGCTGCAAACCCTGATAAAGTGTTCTAATACTCTGAGCTTGACAAAACCATAGATGATGAGAGTCACACAACATTCATTGTAGGCATCCAACTACCATTACAACTGGAATGGATGAGGAAATATGGTCATGATAGTATATTAGCAATGGACTCTACATTTGGAACAAATAGTTTTAAGGTATGTTTATATATCATGTATGTATTTTTTCTTCTGTCATTTGTTATTTATAATATGATTCAATCATGTAGTGATGTCATATTTATTTGTGTTCAGTTCCAACTTTATACATTATTGGCATTTGATTCCCAACATAATGGTGTTCCTATGGCATGGGTCATCATGTCAAGATCTATGACCTCAGATGTTTCCAAATGGATGGAAACACTGCTTCTTAAAGTACGCATGGGTATGTTGGAATGGAAATTGAATGCATTCATGGTAGACGATGCAACGGCAGAAATTGGTGCAATTAGGTACATATAGCTAGTAGGGTGTTTTTTTTCCCTTTTCTCGAAATAAAATGTTTCATACAATATTAAAGACACATTATACAAATAGGAATATATTTTTAACATTGTGTAACATGCTTATCCAATAGGGAGACATTTCAATCTGAAGTCTACTTATGCAATTGGCATGTCAGAAGGGCATCGCTAAAAAATCTTGTCATGAAAGTTAAGGATGACACTACAAGGCATTCGATGTTTAAGCATTTACGAGACATTATGCACAACCACAAAAACGCAGATTCTGCTCTTGAGGAGGCCAATAGGTTTCTAAATGAATTCAAAGAAGAAAATGCCTTTGTTGAGTACTTTCGAGCATGATGGTTGGACAGAATAGGTTTGGGTTCATACCATAATATCTAGAGTTTTTTCTTTAATGAATAGCCTATGGATAATCCTCAACTGCTATGCAATATTTTCTATAGTTTTATATTTCACATACTTTTACATTTCAAATTTCATGTTTTCACAATAAATTCAAATTTTCCTAGCTATTTCTTTCACTCTTATCATATGTGTTTATCCTACTAGCATGTTCTATATTTATTAGTTTATGTTCTTTGATGTTTATCAGGAATGTGGGAAAAATGTTGTCGTACTTTAAAGCATGCTGGAAAGGAAACAAATGGGGCCATCGAGTCATACCATTCACACTAGAAAAGGGTATTTTTAAGTTCAATACGATCAGCTTCCCATCGTCAAGTAGATTGGTTGGCACATCAATTGATAACAATGGTCCATGTTTTTATTGGTGGTGTGAATGCAGAAAGGAACATGGTTTCCACATAAATTATACAGTGGAGAAAAAAGAATCTTAGTCCTGGCTAAGAGCACAATCTATTCCAGATGATAACGTTACACTGCACCACTCAAATCCTTTGATGACATGGATGCAAATCCAACATGATGAGATGAAAATATATATATGGTATGGAAATTAGGTCAAACTTTGGTATGTGTGATTGCAACTGGGAAAAAAATGGATATTTGTGCAAACATGTCAATAAGGTTACCATGATGAGGGACAAAAATAGGTTGGGACAAGAAGAGCTAGAAATAAGAATCGAGGAAACAACTTCATATCAGGTTATTTCAGTATTTCATAAAGCATATTTAGATCATTAGCAATGTTTTAGATCTCAAATAGTGGTTGTTGTGGCCTAATATGTTGCAATGTTTTGTTACCAGATCGCTGAAAACGATGGTTTTGGAATTGCAAATGACTTGGATATTCTTGTCTTGGTAGTCATTTAATAACTTGGTACATTTTATAGTTTTCTATTACTCTTTTACTATTGACGTGAGTTTTTCTTTATTTGTTTTTAGGTATATAATAATGTTAATGGTTCGATGGATACTTCTAACAATGTAAATCGAAGTCATGATCAAGGAAGCGTATCGCAACATATTTGAGACATTTTTTAGTCGATTATGCAGTTGCCTAGTGAAGAATCACATCTCCGCTTCCTAGAGAAATGCATGGACGATGTTGCCAATGAGTTCAAAGCAACATTGGTATCAAGTATTTTAGGGTTGGACCATCCTACTACTCCATATTTTTGACAAGTGGAAGATGGATTTGGGCATACCCTACAACGTCCAAAAGATTTCTTGGAAAGGATGGTCACTCGTAAGCGCTCTTACACATCATCTAGTTCTGCATACTTTCCTCCCCCAACACATGGGACTAAAAGGAGACAAACATTTGATGATGTCCTTGATAGAGCTACCATACGATACAATGAAAGAAATCCAAATAAGTGAAGGCGAGAATTACAAATATGAAAATTTGGTTATTCTAAAATGTTTAAGCTTGAAACATGCATGATTTAGAATTCCATCACTATGCAAAGACTTTAATTCTTTTATGGTTTGTAATTCTAGATAAAATGAATAAAATTTATGCTCATTTCCATATTTCCTTGCATCTTTTTCAGGTGGCTTTGAAGCTTGGATATCAGAGCATGAAGAGCATTGGCATGACTAAAGGAATAATTTGTAGCATTGAAAATGAGTTGTAGTTTGCCAAAGATAAGAGAACGTCATTACACAAGTTGTTTTGGACAAGAAAATTTTAGAAAATGTGTATAAATTGATAACACTATCAAGAGGACAAAAACACTTTCTTGAGCTCCGTGCAATCAAGTGTTAAATCATATCTAAATTCCAAATGTGTATAGCGTGTATTCCTCAAGTAGGTCAAATGGCATTTATCCCTTGATTGCAAAAGACATTGTTTTCAATAACTCACTGTCAATGCATAACCACCATTTATTTATCAATTCCCAGCTAGTCAAAAAGAGGTTATGGCAGTCCTTAAATGTAACTTCCAGTTTACAATTCTATAGACATCAAGTTGTTTAATTTTTTTCTGATATTTTTGCAAATCCATTGAACCTTGTTGGTCCAATGGGGAAATCATCTCCATTGGAATAGTTTCAACAATATCTATTCATATATGAAATAAACATCTCCAAGGACAATTTTGTAAATGGTATCCTTAGTATGCTTTCTCGTTTTTCTATCCTTATTCTGACTATGGATATGGGAAATTGTTTTTCTCTTTTTTCAAAAATTAAATGTCTTCTATGTTTGTAATATCTGAAAAAATGTCTTCTATGCTTCAAAGTTCAGATATCTCAAAAAGTTGCAAAGTCACCTAATATTGTTGTGTAAGCTCATGTATGTTATTTCCCTAAAATACATTCCCAATATTATCTTCCTGTTATTTGAAAAAGCTAGTTTATTGTTTTTCAGGGGGGGTATTTATTTGGATCCTAAATGGATATCAATGCATAAATATTTGAAATAATTTATCGAAGTAGGTCATCATTTCAAATTCTGCTTAGTATGTTTTACTTTTATTAAGTTGATTTTATAGTAGATTTACTTTTCTTGATCCATTTTGTAAAAGGAACCTACTATCTTCTTTACTCAACCCTCTGTATTTGCTTTTAGGTGGGGTTATGTAGTTCAACTTTCCTGTATAGATTGAACATCATCTTTCGGGAGATAGCATTAGATCACAACTCTCAATTTTTTTCATTTTTTTCTATAGAGTCTAAATTGTTACTGTTTCTTGTACTAGGAAAAAAGTTAAAAGCAGAAAATCACAAATTTATAAAAGTCGAATAATGCGGAAAGTTGAAAGAGTGGGGTCGTTAAAAGCAGGACAATAGGAAGTTCTGTAATCTATAAAGGAATTTTTTTATTGAGGTTCTTGTACAGAGTATGAGACTGTATTGTTCTAAACAACTAAAAGCATGTTGTTCTTAATATTAATATTCTAGAGCATTGATTGCTTAGCACTTGCTATAATTTTGTAAAAAAATTTGTAAGTTGTTGGTATGTACTTGCAGATCTGCAGTGTATCTATGAAACACTACTTAATGGAATTTTCAATTATAATGAAAAATATTTAGATCATTTGTTTGAATTATTTTTTATTTCTAAAGCATTTTGTGTCACGACGAAATACTTATCCTCATTAGCAACAACAATTATGAACACCCTAACATTGCCATGTTAATGAGTTGTTTCAGTTCACTATTTTGCATATAAA
This sequence comes from Pseudotsuga menziesii, assembly GCA_001517045.1. Lineage (NCBI taxonomy): Eukaryota > Viridiplantae > Streptophyta > Pinopsida > Pinales > Pinaceae > Pseudotsuga > Pseudotsuga menziesii. Next base: position 1,289,207 of record LPNX010455218.1, on the reverse strand, counting down.
TATGGAGGGTCAAATGTTATATTATCATTTTCTATGAGATATCCAAATGTTATTATATTATCATTATGAGATGATCCAAAGTCATATAAGAGTCTTTGGTTTTAATTCATTGGACCTTTGGGATACTGGTGGATAGTTTGAAAACAATTATGGAATGAGCATATAGCACAAACTACTTACCAGTTAGTTGTCAAAACACGTGAACTGGATTTGTCTCTGAACCAACCAATTGTGGAGAATTATAAGCAATGGTGTTGGATTAAAACCCTTTTTTGCTACATTGGTTGCTTCCTTCATAACTATAAAACTGACTCTTTAATAAGTTACAAGGAGATGTTGTTGATTATTGGAATTGTAAATAGAATGAACAAATGTGCCCATCCGTGTTATGAACTCAAAACTGTGGCCAAAGAACAGAAAGGGCTGATATATTATGTTACTATTTTTAATCATGGATCAAAGGTTGGTATTATGCAATAAGATTATCAAATCATACCAAAATCATGATTTTGTATGTTCATGGAAGAAGGCTAACAAGTGCCAAAAATTAGGATATCTCTTTAAGATGTTCGCCAAGTGCCAAAATCTGATTGATACATGCAAACTATTGGAAAATTCTATGAAGGAGAAACAATACATAGTGCGTTTAGAATTTCACAGAACAATACATTTCTTGTGTGTTTTTGGTGAGTTGTGGAAAAGACTAGTTTTCCCAAAAATGTGTCTTTCCCGCAACCCGCAATGTGGATTGTGGGACCTTGTTTTTTTGTATTTGCAACTTTTCGTCCCGCAACCCGCAATGCAGATTGCGAGTGCGAAAATATGTTCAATAATTGCAGGTTGTCATCCCGCAATTGCGGATTATAGGAAGTAGTTTGATTGATGATTTGTGTTAGCCGTTTCCGCAACCCGCAATTTGCGGATTGTGGAAAAGGTTAGTTAAAATTTTAAGATTTTGTGTTCCTGCATCCCGTAACCTGCAATTGCGGATTGCGGATTGCGGGAACTCTTATGCATGTTAGTTTGTTTGTGAACCCACATCCTGAAACCTGTAATTTGCGGATAGCGGGAAAGTGAATAAAATTCAAATCTTCTGACTTGATTCTGTATCCCGCAAGATTTGATCTCGACCGTCTATTTATTTTAATCCTACGGCCAGAATTCGACCCGTGAAAAATCTATAAATAGATGGGTCCTTTGTATTTTCTTTACCATTTTCACTGTTGAGAACTACCTTGCTGCGTGTGTTTTTGCTGTGCTTTTTACCAGGGGTTTTTTCACAGTTTCGGTTAATTCCAGGTTGGTTTCTTCTGTCACTTCTACGCTTGACTGTTTACTATTGCTTTGTTTCTTAATTGGTCTTGATTTCGTGTTTATACATTTAAACAGAGTTTTCGATTTTCCAAAATGGCTCGAACTACCCGCTATAAGAACATTGAAAAAGACATGCTGACCAAAGACCCAAACTTCAGCATCTTCTCAGACACTAGTGGAAAAATCACTAAAACTTACCAAATTGACTGGCCCAGGATACACTCGATTTTTTACAATGATGACCTCTCCGATATTCAAAATGACCAGTCGGCCTACCAAAAAATTAGGGATTCTGGGCTACACACCATTACTTCTAGGCCCACTGTTCTTCCTTACACTGACCCAGTCAAATGGATTGTGGATCACACAAACCCTAAAGACCGGTCCTTTAATGATAGCACAGGGTCACAGTTAGCCACCTTCCAGCCTGAGGTTTTTACCAAAGCCTATGCTCTTAAACCGGCAGTGCAACCCCTTAATGATGAGTTCGCCCAATCTTCCAAGACCAAGTACAATCTTAATGAAATGCTAAAATCCTAGATGAATGAACCTAGTAAGTTCTCACAAAGGTCCAACGACCTATACCTATCGTGTGGTTTAGAGAACCATATTCCTTATTGGAAGCCATGCTTTGCAAGTTGTATGGTCTTCCCAACTGTTACGTCTTTAAAGTTGAATGGGCTTCGGTAGCCCATCATGTCCTAACAATTGGTGAGTTTTTCCTGTGGGTGTTTATCTTGTCATTGGAGCCTAAAACTGCTATTCAGGATTATCAGAAAGCTACTGCTCGAAAGAATTCAAATTTCTTCTTTCTGGCCTTTATCATTGATGTATTCTACATCGAGTTCCAATATCCCAATTTGGGATGGAACTGGACTTTACTAGCCCCTCTGGTACCTATCTACTATTCAGCACTATGGGATACTAATTATGCAGCTATGTTCTATGACATCTATGAACATTTTTTTCGTAGCATTTATTTTTCAATATTCAAACAGGAAGCTCCCACCTTTTCAGTCGAAGACAAGACTTTCATTGCTACAATGGGCGATTGGTATGTTGGTGAGTATTTTTCATATATTAGAATTTGAGGTAGCAATATTGTCCATATGTTTCCCAAGATAGTTCCTAGCAGGTTGGTTATTGAAGAGGTTTCTTTCCAGACTGTTACTAACGGTGTCTACAAGAAACTTGTCGGTCCTAAAAGGAAAGGTTGGCCTAAATTTCCTTTGAATCTTGGGTTATTTCTCATACCAACTTCAACTTGGGCTATGGTGTTAGGTGATCAAATAGCTTCATCCAGATCCAGTGATGATGTCCCATGATGATCCAAATCGAGAGATGATCCATATCCAAAGATGAAGATGACTTGAAGATGAATATGACTTGAAGACTAAGAAGACTTGAAGATGCAGATGACGAGATGATCCAGTTGATACAGAGAAGAAGACCAGTGCTGAAAATTGTGTCGAAAGAATACCTTCCTAGTTAAGAGGGAGTGTTGATGTATTTATAACTTCGGAATGTATTCATCTATGTATCTTATGTATTGTAACCCGATGTTTATTCCAGGATGTATCTATAATGTAATTTCGTCATGTTGTCATGCCCCAATGTTTTCATCGGGAGGATCAATAATGTAAACAAGTCATGTCAAGTCATTAAGGGTAACCCTCCGATTCTCTAAGGGTTAAAGTCCCCGCAGTTTCGAGGCACTAGGGTTATTAGACTCTCCTAGTAGAGGTCGGCCCTAGTAGGGTTTTAGTCATGTTGGGATTAGTATAAATAGAGAACTGGAGTCTCTATTTATCACACAACTCATACACACTCAAGTGTAACGCATAGTTGAGGAAGGAGAAGACACTAGGGCTAGACAAGAAGAATATTACTGATGTCGGGAGATCACTTACTATTTTGGGCTTTTACTGTTTTGGCGTTGATTCTATCTCTGAGCAAGTTGTGGGGTTTTCTCCATTTATGGTTTCCCTGAGAAAAAACACTATGTTCATTGTCTCTTATGTTTGATTGTTGTACTTGTTATTCTCTCAATTAAAGATCCTAATAATGCTAGCTTAATGTTGAAAAACTAACACCTCTGCATTCACTAAGTTCTCCCAGCAAGAGTTTAAGGACTTGGCCATCCAGATTAATCAAGAACACCATGGATTGGTGATTGAATTGTTTAAAACTCTAGATGACATTTTGGAAACTCATGTTGCTTTTGGTAAAATGTCAATCACCCTTGAGAACCAGGTAGCTAAGATAGAACAAGCTTCTAAGGCTTATGATGATATTCTGGATTGGAAAAGGTATATGAAGGATATACCATAAGACATCGCTATCCTCAGCAGTTTTCGATTGAAGAAAGTCAGGACTATGTTGTGTGCTTGGCTTGACTTAAACTACATGATTGGAGAAACGATTCTGAAAGCGCAAGCTATCTGTGGAAGGAGATGGTATGATGTGGACAATAGTATGGAGACATTGCACTTCCCTATCGTGGATCTAATTGAGAATGCTTGTCCACCAAATCTGATGATTGAACAGGTTGAACGCCGGCATGATGAGGCCAAAGAAAAAATCCAATGCCTTGATCATATCAATATTGAAGATGTGGATCAATTAATCAGACAACCTCTTGCTGTTGAGGGAAAGATCCACATTTTCATCTACATTTGGCACAAGCTGGCTAAAAATGAAATGGAAAATTTTAATTGTGATGCTCATCATGGATTTGAATCAGCAAACTATCCCAATATAGATGAATTGTTAGGGATTTGGACTAGGTGGCAAGATTTTCTTGAATATTAGTTTCTAGTGGATTTTATAATCCAAGTTTCATGGGGATTCATTCTTTTGTAATTATTATTTAAAGGTTATATTTCCCATGTATTGATGGGGAATTTTCGAAGGGAAAAAATCAGTTACTCTGTTTAATTCAGGGTTTCTAATTTCTTGCAGACTTTATTTAATACAGATATGTTTTTCTTTAAATCTCTTTATGTCTATTTATTCAAGTTTCCTTGATAAATGTTGATTTTTCCATTTTAGATTGTTCACTATTATTGTTCATCTTTTGCAATTCATAAGTACATTTATTTACAGCTTCGATTTCTCTTTGCTTGTGATCTATGTACGATTAAGGTTTTAAAAGAGTTTATTCAATTAAAGCTTTTATCTATTTCTACAAATAGTTTACAGACAATTATAATTTGTTTTAATTTTTTAATTGACATATCAGTGGCAGGTTAATCTTCAATGTTTCCAAATCCTTAACTTACCATCAGCCAATTTTAATTGATTGGTAGTAATTTGAGTTGATAAGTAATTAAATCTCTTTTACATTTTTGTTAAATTGATGAACATGCTTATCTATTTTCATCTCAGGTTAATTTGCAAACAAACAAACATTTTCTTAGAGTAGGATTAAAGTAGATTAGATTTCCCTCTTAGGTAGATTCACTTTCTTTCATTATCTAAGACAATCAGTTTTCCTTCATTGGGAAACAGATCCTTTCAGGATCAGAACCATAAGTGCCAGCGGAGGCCTTAATATCCGTGGGAGATTACTATTCCAAACAGGCTGGGGATAGACCTGTCCTTGCATAGGACCTTTTGAAGCCTTTCATTCTGGGTTTTCCCCCTTTGTTGTGAGCCTTGGAACCCATTCCAACAACTTACCAATTCAAGGCTTCAACAACATTGTACACACAGTGGCTTCATATCTTGTTGGCTTTGCAGCCACGATGGCCATCTACCAATCCCTATGATCTTTCTTTTGTCTGCATTGGTAATCATTGCAATTTGTTTTCTTTTATGTTTTTTATTTATGTCTAGGGTTATGTTCACAATATGAATGCGGGGATTTTATAATAACTTCTCATTGTGGGTTTTGGATACTTGTAGCCTAAAAAAACAATTGGAGTAAGAAGACAATGCAAATGAATTAACATTCTATAGTTGGGACTTTGGCAACTGAAACACCCTGTCTAAGAATAAATGTAGTGAACAATGCTTATGTGTGTGTTTGAATTGATTTGGTTTTGCATAAGAATTGCTTCCCATCCACTGCTATAACAAGTTTTGGAAAAATAGAATTGGTTGGTTCATTCATTTTGCCTAAACTTCACATATCAGTGTGGATGAGGATTCGTGAACAATGCTTATGTGTGTGTTTGAACTAATTTGGTTTTGCATAAGAGCTACTTCCCATCCACTGATATAACAAATTTTGGAAAAATAGATTTGATTAGTTCATGCATTTTGCCAAAACCTCAAATATCATTGGATGAGGATTCGTGAACAACGCTTATGTGTGTGTTTGTAGTTTGTACTAATTTGGTTTTGCATAAGAAATGTTTCCCATCCACTGATATACAACTTTTGGCAAAATAGATTTGATTTTTGGTTTTGAGCTCAGGGTTCAAACATAACTCCATGTTTTTTAGTTGCACACGTTCCCCCCGTGGCTTGGAAGATCCGCTCCGTCCACTTACAAACTAGCTTGTTAATTTTGATATTGCCATTTTCTGTATTGATATGCCCCTTTCTAGATTCTTAGTATTGATAGGTTTACCATTGTCCTCTTTCTTTGATTGTGATTGATATATCATGCTTATTATCCATATATTGATTTGTTTATGATTGAGATTTTATGGTGCTCAATATATGAATTCTTAGTATTGGCATGCTTATAGTTGTTACATTGAATTAGTAATAATTGGTCTATTTATGATTGTTATCATCATAATTAACAAGCCAATTCATTTCTCCAAGGGTTCACATATCGATGGATGGGAGGCGATGATTCTAATGGGAGGCCAATGTATTCTAAGTTTCAAACATATCAGTTAATGAGGAAGGCCTCCAGGACTAATTTATAAAGCACTATTGAGCTTGCACTATTAAGCTTTCAAATGAACAAGGGGAAGGTGATATATTGTGAAACCAGCCCCTCCAAAGATATATCCATCAAAAATATCCATTACAAATGAACCATTAAATAATGTGAAACCATAAACAATAAAACATAGCAACAACCTTTCAATACATCAGCAATATATTTTTATTGAACAATGATAACATGCTGAAAATTTTACATGGCACATACTTACAATTTTACACCAACCATTACATCATGGGGAAAACATTCTTCTTTATTAAAAGAGCCACACCATGAGTGCCACCAAAACAGTTACAACAAACAAGCATACACATATCGAATATGTGTAACAATGTACAAGCCTAAGTTTTGATGAAATAGATGTTGATAACATTTCATTTTTCACACCCCCCTGGAGTGGACATTTCAGCAGACAGTAGATCAACAAACACCCTATTTATATTTTAATGGTGGTTGATTGTAAAGGAATGAAATTCAGAAACAATGGTTCTTGCTTCTACATGAAGCGGTATTAAATTCATTTTTCTTACTTCGTATATTCCCTTCATTTGGTTACATAGAAGTTCAAAGTTGGTGTATTCACATATGTCATTGGCACTGTACATTTTGGTTGTTTTTATCCCTTCTATAAGCGCAATGTAATAAGCTTCATTGTTCGTTGTCCTCCCATGAATCTCTCTTTTCCTTTGGAAAGCATCATTCAAAAAATTGTTGCGCTGGACATATTCAATGATGGCTTGTCTTGGGTTGGGATAACAGGACACTTGAATGCATAGTTTCCATTCTTGCACCATCTTGTTTGTATCAGATGAGCTGCAAAAAGAAAAGTACATATGAAAGTACAGTGGAATATTGCCAAGGAAAACAAAAAGCCCTAGTGAGAAACAGTTGAATTACCTAACCAGTTGGTTTTGTTTGTTGATGCTTCAACCTCATATAGTGTACATAAAATAAATAAATAAAATATCAAAACTGGAATCCATATAACACTAAATGAGAATGTGCAAATATACATTATGCAAGAAGATCGAAACATTATGCCTTTGTTCAAAGTCAAATACATGCTTGACCTTGAACAATATGAATATGATAATTATAATTCTTAGGTAGTAGCTTGAAAATTACCACGAAAATGATTTAAACACCAGTAAGCAAATGAGGCAGCTTTAATTCATCTAACCTAAAATGGGTCAAAATGGCATACCTCAATTTCGTTTTATTCAGCTTTGCAACATCCAAAAGATTCTTCCCAAATGGGGTATTTATGGTACTCTCAAACAGAGCATTTCTAGCCCTCTTAGAGGAAACGGTGCAAATTTGAAATGGTACCTTACAACTATTGAACAAAATCTTGTTTCACACATAGTAATTTTTTAGTACAAAGTGTGCTAAGTAGACAACAAACTAACTAAGACTATCTGGTTGAATAACCAATCATATACAATCATTTTCTATCACTAAAATGGTATATACAACATACAAAGTGAAATGCACCTGGAATATTACCTTTGTGGCCTTGAGCATTATCACAAGCAATATTATGAACAGTTTCCATGGATTTGTTCAGTTGTTACTGTCTCTACAGTCTCTTCACATAGCCTAGCATGCTAATTACATTCTATATTGGATTTGCACAGTTTACTGTTTCTAATTAATTCATACATTTTATTTTTCAACTTCTTCTTTTATAGTTTCCATACCATATATGACGCCAAAACTTAATATCCCTGTGAATTTTTACGGAGATATCTTATCTCATCACACTAGAAGTAGCATCTGGCTTAGTAGAAATATTTCAACAGTTTGACTATGCTCCGGTGACTAGAATTGTGTTTTGATAATTGATAACCTTGTTATCTTAATTTAATTCGGGTGTGAAGCGACAGGTCTCCCTACAAGCATCATTGTTCATGTGGAGAATTGCAGATTCAAGCTCCATAAGGTGGAGAAATTATTATTAATCATTGAGTCTGATGATAATCTATATGGTATACTAAGTTATTCTTCAAAGTGGAGCTCTGAGTCAACCAGTTTCAGAAGTTTTTCTACAATTTCATCATATTTTACTGTTGGTTATTTCCTTTCTATGCAGTATCCCCTGGTTTCAAAAAGTGGTTACCTGAAACAGAGCTTATCCTATACATCAGAGATCACTCTACCATTAGAATATGAAGTCTTTCGTCGTTCTGCTTCTAATCTGGAATTTTACCCATGATTTTGTTTTCCATTTTTAATAAACACTCGATGTTTACATTTATGATTATTTACTCAAAATGGATTTGCATACATCAACAAAATACTTTATGCAAGAGGACAAAGTTTCCCTAGATCCAGTAGGTAAAGTTCCGTTTACCCTCAATCCCTCGTCAAATACTTGTTCTACTGATATTTTTCATTAATTTTGCACAATGTTATACACTCTTTCGCCCTAGATCTATAGAAAATTTGGATCAATAGGTAGTTTCCTGATTTTGATTGCAGCTGATGGCCTGCCTCCTAGAGTCAATTCTAGTAATTCATTTAGCGCTACATTTAATTTAGTATTCACGAAAACATAGTTGAACTTATAAGCTTGGCCTGTTGTTTTTGAAATGGTACCTTACAAATTGTGGCATCTGGTCTTCAATGTCTAAGCTCCATCACCAGCATATGCAACCCAAACTAGCTTATGGGCATCAATGGATTTCCATAGCAGGGATCTAGGAATAGGTGCAACCCACACCATCTTATGCGATTTGAAGCTTTCCACACCAGGGATCGGAACAGGGGAGACAGATTGATGGTGGTTTGAAAACTGATCCAAGAACGAGGAAGCAGGATATGTCGTGATTTGAAAATGCTCAGGTTGGTAGACAAGCATTAATGCAAAGGACTTTACGTCGTGGGCAATGGGCGGCGATGGCAGCAGGACGGTGAATGATGGGTGACGGAGGTTAAACGGAACGACCGAAATAGAACGGACAAGGCATCCAGAAGCTGAAAAGTTTAAAAAAAATCATCAATGGACGACTCCTTGGACCTGAAGGGACCCACGCCAGCTGGCTTGTCCAGCATGAACGTACATGTTGGATAATCTCAACCCTCTAGTGGAGGGTTTAGACTAGTGTGATGTATGTGCACTGAGTTTTTTGTAGTGAAACCTGAGGGTGACGGGTTGTATTTCCTTTCTCTTAGAAAAATGGATCATTCTTATATCTACTTGAATTGGATACTTTTTCAGTATTGGGGGAAAAAGGCAAAAGGGAACCTTTGAAGATTTTGGTAAAGGTTGGGAACATTTGAAGACAAGTTTCCTGGTGGTGGAAGTAAATCAATGAGAGCTAAAGGTGACGGTTTAAGATTAGAATTTTCTTTTGCAACAATGAATAAGGAGAAAAATGAATTGTATCTGTTGGAGGTAAAAACTCGTCCTGGTCTGCTTTTCTATTTGCAAGGTCTCTGTGGAGAACGTCTAGGAAAATTAAAAGTTGATAAATATTCTACAATAGATATTTTTCATCATCGTATTTTTAGCCTTGTCATCCAGGCACTGAGAACATACATCTCGGGTCTCTTCGGTTGTTGGCCAACCTAAAAATTTTGTGAAGAACCTTCAATTCTCATAAGTTATTATTACTTAGATTCCGTGGTAGGATTATTGTTATTTGTAAATAGTCAAGCTGCTAAAAGTCCCTTGGTGAATTCAATTCATGCCCTCTTGGTAAAATGTTGCACCATTATCAACAATATCACTAGTAGAATGGCAAGTGCTTAAGAAAACAGAGAACATTTTGTTTGAAGGGATGAAAAATTGAACCTCAAGTTATAGTGGCTAGTGTGATTCGACAATTGGAAAATTTGAGGAAGCAATGGGAAGCCATATATGCAAGGGATATTTTGTTTCTAATACCAAACATGAACTCCTTATGGTGCAGGTGAAATGTATGCGAAGCAAGTTGATAATGGCATAAATATAACTTGAATTTTGGAAGGGAAAAACATAAGAGTGGGAAGAACAAACAAATTAGTGTGCTACAAGATAAAGTAAAGACTATAGAGCAAGAGAAATGTTTTATCTTTGTATTGGACAGGAAGCTGACAACTCCTAAGGGCTTAGTTGGATCAGATGGAATCATGCAAATAGTGGAAGGGGAGGAAGCACCAACTCCCCGTCTCTCTCCCACAACTTAATAGAGGAATGAGGCTCCAAAAGAACTAGGAAACAAAACAACTTAAAGTTTTTATATGCATTTTGTTTTAAGGCCAATATTATAGAATCTATACATGCACACAATCTAGTATCAACCATACTCTAGAAGTCTATGTGTTTTTTGTTCTTTGTGCTTTGTACTTTGTATGCACTTCTGGACTTTGTTATTTTCATAACTCATTTTAGAAAGCAATTGAATGCATCCATGTGTTATCTAGTTCGCCCACAACCTTTTTTTATTAATACAAAAAAACAATTGTATTTGTGGAAAAAAAACATATCCAAACAACTTATAAATATTTTATTTTTCAAAACATATCTAACTAACATATAAATTATCTATGCATTAATTTAATATATAAATTATATAAAATAAAAATTATTTAAAAATTAAAAAAAAAATATGCCATATTAATTTTTCCATTCATACTTTTGGAAACCAAATTAGTCCAACCAAGGTAAATTTAGTTTTGGCGCCATGGCAAGTGAGAGAAGGGTTTTGGCTCACAAAATAAATCCTTCTTTGGCACCATGATAGTGTGAGAGAGATGATTTTGCTAGTGTTTGCAAGGAGAGGTTTTCCTGTTAATTTGGGAAATGTTGACAATTCAACACCATCATTGGGTGTGAGACAAGAATCCCTTTCAATTTTAAGACTATGGGTTGGGACAACAGGGTTAGATACTAACATCGATAAAAATTGCTCGAAACAATACTATTTTTTAACATAACAAATATTTGAGTGTGGAAGGATAGAAGAATATCATTGTCATGTCTTTTTATTCTTCTTCCTCCTCCTCATTGTGAAGGTTTTCAAAAACTTTGTGACTTCATTTGTGATTTGTAGCACCACATCGAAATTTGCTGTATCGATTTTACACCATATTTCCATTTTCTCACCTATTTATGTTGAGGGTTTATTTGCAGAAGATTAAAACATCAACATTTGCAGATTTTCATAATTGGGTTTAATTTTGCACTCTGTAATTTCTTTTGGTTTTTGTTTCTTTGACATGAAGGATTTACGGTTATAGTGTGTAGTCTTTTGTCTTCCAATAGAGTTTTGATTTGGATTGTACCATTATTGTAATCCCTATTTTGTATTTGCAGGAAATGTTTTTGCCATAATATTCTATTTTTGGGTATTTTTGTGTTATGAGAAGAGCTTGTTGATTAGGGATTTGGGTTTTTCTTTTGAAATTTGAACCATGCGGGGTTTCAATTAAGGTGGAATTCTTTTTCATTTGATCTTCTTGTCATATTGAAATTAAGAATTAGATCAGGTCTATTAATGAGGTGGTTTTGCGTACACCACTAGATCTAAACCATTGTCCATCGGGTGTTTTTACCTTGCTTTAGGGCCTTTCACACCACATCGATCAAGCCAATGAAATAGATTATTCAGCAGACACATAAATGCTTAATTTCATTTGATTATTGGGTCATTTTAAGAAATAGAATGCCTTCAAATCAAGTTTAGCACCCGTAAAACCATTCCATCTATTAGAATGATTGAGCATTCATTAGAAGATACAGTATAAGAGACTCAAATGATTGAATGAATCACCTTTTGAATCGATGCCCACATGACCTATGGTTGAATTTAATGGGGGACCATCAACCCATAGTGGGGAGGGACTCATCCATAATTTTGATCATATCTATTTTGGAATGACCATTCTTAGAAACAAGAAGGAAGGCCACTCTCTTTGACAAGATGAAGGACGGTGTCTGGGTTTTGGATCGACCTAACTTGGCCTACTAAATATACAATATTATGGTGATTTGTTGCTACTCCTATGATGGTTTATGTTACCCAACCACTAACTTCTTGAGAAAAGGGTAAATCATTGGTAATGGTAAGAGTTTTGATGCTACTAGAGCTACTAGATATCTATCTTGTTCATCAACTACAAAATATATTTGAATACTTGCTCCCGCGACTTGAATAACTTGTGTTTCTCCTATACTACTAGTAATTTAGGGATTTATTAAGTCAATTGTTTTATGGTTTTTTGAATTGTATATCATGCACAAAGTCCTTGGAAGATCCATTCACAATAAATCAAAGTTGAAATATATTTGTAGGTTTCACACCCTCGACTCTCAATGGATCATTTGAAGCCTATGGATTTTTTAGTATTAAGGATAGAAGAAAATTGATACTTGTATCTTGATTTTTATATATTAGAGGCTGGGGCACTGCTTTTAAAGGAGTCACAAAGAAGAAATAAGGCCATATCAACTAATGTTGGAGGAAGATCGGGAATTCCAAAAAAAAGAACATTCCCTTAATTCCTCATGAGCATAATTTTGAAATATTTTCACCAATTGCAGACAACAAAGAAAAGGCAAAGTCTTTCAAGTCTGTATCTCTAGAAACAATGGCACCAATCATTGCTAATAACTCTAAAGGTCATGATTGGAGGATCAAATCTATTGGAAGATCAATTCACGCGAGCGAGCGAGCTGCTGCCGCGCCGCCCTTAGGGTTCTCTGCTCGTTTTAGAGCTGCCAGGCCCCCTCATGGCTGCACCTGGGGGAGGGCTTCCCCCTCCCTCTGCGTCCCCCTCTGATGTAGAAGCTTTTCGCAGGTTATTATCGTCGTCTGGAATGAAGCCGGTGGCCCCTGCCATCCCGAAGTTCATCAACAAACTGGAAGCCATTCCTGAAATTGACCTCCCTATAGAGCATCCCATCAAGGTTGCTCTGGCTTTGGCCGAGAGAGGATTGATTGGCCAATTCATGGGGATTTGGCCTTCAGCAAAATCAACGGACAATTGGATCCAGAGGAACTGGAGGCCTCTGATAAAGGACAGTGTCACGTGCTACCCGGTCAGACGAGGGTTCTTCATCTTTGAATTCATAACCAAAGAGGACCGAGATCTTATTTTTAGAAGTGGCCCATACTTCATGGGAACCCAAGGCCTTTATCTTAACATATGGACATTGGATTTCAATCCCGAAGTTGATGTCCCTAAGGAAGTTCTAATGTGGGTCAGGCTCCCAAACCTCCCGGTACATTGCTGGAATATACAAGCCCTAGAAAAAGTTGGGAATGTGCTCGGGAGATATATCGATAAAGCTGAGAACAAAGGATAGTACACTTGTGCCAAGATTTGTGTAGAGGTTGACCTTGAAGCAGGGCTCCCTGAAGCAGTTAAGTTAAAAGTAGGAGAATGGCATCACTTTCAAAAGCTTGATTATGAATAGCTACCATTTAAGTGCCGTATTTGCCAGGAGCACGGCCATTTCCAGAGAAACTGCCCCAAAATGCAAGCCATAGAAGAGGGAGACGATTGGCAAAAAGTCAAGAAAGGTAAGGCGACCTCCAAAGCCCAAGAAAAAAAGACCACAGAGGACATGCAGAAAAACAATACTCTGTCAAGCTCAAACAGATCTCCCCAAGAAGCCACAAAAGAGAGGCCAGTGGTGGTCCAGAATGTAAAGGACCCATAGAAGGATAACACCCCAACTGGGAAAGAACCAGCATCAATAAGCATGGAAGAGATTCCACCCGGAAAACAATCTGGAAATAGAGAGGTAGAATCCCAGGCGGTAACATTGGAACCTGGGGAAATACCCTTTTCTGATCCAAGCGGTTTGAAGGTGGCTTACCATCCCGAGCCCTCCAGAGGCACAAATGAGGAACCACTACTCCTTGAAACGGACCAAGGAGAGGATACGAATGAAGGTGATTCTTCAAGAAGCCTGCATACCGTTCCTTTTAAAAACTCAAGAGGAAGGAAATCCACAAAGAAGAAAAGGGAGGAAGCAACATATATGTCTGTGCTCGAAGGTTCACAAAAAACCCTGAAAGGAATGTTGAACACCAGATCTAAGAAAGGACCGGCCTCGGCCTCAAAAGGGGCCAACCCCTCCTCCAATAGTAATTAATGCGGCACATCTCCTGGAATTGCAGAGGCTTAGGATCTGCCTTAAAAGAAGAAGCTCTGAAAGATCTAGTCCGAATTTATAAGCCTAATATTCTGCTAGTCCAGGAGACGAAGCTGGAGGAAGCCTCTCTCCTCCAAGCTGGGAAATCATTTTGGAAAAAAGGGTCAGGCATCGCCAACAACTCTAGAGGGGCCTCCGGAGGTATAGCCACCTTTTGGGATACAGCCCTCTATGACCTAGAAGCTGAAGAACGCACCATGCATTGGGTTTTCACAAAACTAACCCACAAAATCTCTGGTCGAACTGTAAGTCTTTTCAACCTTTATGTTCATGTCCTGCATGCAGAAAAAAAAGATTGCTGGAATAGCCTAGAATCCTATCTCAACTTGAAGCAGCCTGATAACATCATTGTAGCAGGAGATCTGAACATTACCCTTGCTGCCAATGAAAAAAAAGGGGGAACTCCTATTAGGGATCCAGCAAGGGAATGGGTCGAAGACATTATCCTTGGCTGGGACCTTATCGATATAAATCCTGTCAAAGGGAAGTTTACCTGGACTAATAAAAGGGTTGGACCTGGTCATATAGCTGCTCGGCTAGATAGATTCCTTGTTCAGTCATCCTTCCTCTCCTTTGGCCTCTTAGCCTCATCTAAAATCTCTTGTACTTCTGATCATAAGCCCATTTTGCTGGACCTTGCCCTAGATCAAGACCTTGGCCCGATACCTTTCTGTTTCAGCCCTCTTTGGATCCAACAAGAGGACTTCTTGCAAGTTGTTTCTGATTCCTGGAATAACCATTTAAGAGGTTCACCTTCCTTCATCTGGGAAGGGAAAATGAAAAGGCTTAAGCACAACCTGAAAGTCTGGGAAAAGCTCATCACCTCCCCCATTACTAGAAGGAAAAAAGCTCAAGCTGCCCTGGAAGACCATCAATTACAGATGGAAGCATCTCCTTTGTCGGAAAATCTTCTGCAAAAGGAGTGGGCGCTCCAGAAAGATTATTTCTCTGCCTGCGGATTAGAAGAGGAGTATTGGAGGAAAAAGTCCAGAACTCTTTGGCTTCAGAGCGGGGATAAAAACACCAATTATTTCCATAAGCAGGCCGAGGCTCGGAAGAATTATAAAGTTGTCTCTGAAATCAATTTCCAAGGTGTCGTGCTTAAATATTTTGAGGACATAAAGAAAGTTGCCGTGTCCACGTTTAAAAATTTATTCACGGCCCCGGTTGAGGATCCTCTTGATATCATGTCCAATCCTTTTACTCTCATCCCTCCTCTGATCAAACCTGATGAAAATACCCTTCTCACTGCCCCGGTCACCATGAATGAGCTTAAAAAAGCTTTAGAGGCTATGAAGCCAGACAGCACCCCTGGCCCTGATGGCTTCACAGCCAGATTCTTCACTTGCTGCTGGTCAATTATAAAGATAGATCTCCTTAAAATGGTCAGGTATTCTCAAGTGATCAACAAGATAGGAGGAAGCACCAATTCCTCCTTCCTTGCACTGATCCTGAAAGAAAAAGATGCTTCCAGCTTCAACCGCTTCAGGCCGATTTCTTTATGCAACACCGGGTACAAGCTTATTACCAAGATCATAGCCACCAGCCTTAAAAGAATCCTTCCTCGGATTATCCCTGAAAATCAAGGCGGCTTCATCAAAGGAAGAAAAATTCTCGACAACATCATCCTTGTCCAAGAAGCCATTCACTCAACCTGTAAGCGGAACGAGAAAGGTATGATCATTAAACTTGATTTAACTAATGCTTTTGACCGTGTTAGACATGACTTCCTGTTTGTAGTGATGTCAAAATTTGGCTTCTCCCCTGCTTTTATAAGTTGGGTCAAAGGCTGTGTGTGTGACCCTTGGATAGCCCCTTTGGTCAATGAACGATGTACAAGCTTCTTTTAAGCTTCTAGAGGGCTCAGGCAAGGCTGCCCATTGTCCCCTCTCCTCTATGCTATCCGAGCTTCAGTGCTTAGCTTCCAGCTAAACTTTTGTCAAGAAATCCACACGCTGCCTGGGTTAAGAATGGCAAATAATGTCCGAGATATAAACCACGCTCAATTTGCAGACGACACCTTGCTGCTAGGTGGGGCAACCATTCACTCTGCTGAACACTTTAAACAAGAACTGGTCCTTTATAAAGAGGTTTCTGGCAGCAAAATAAACTTCCAAAAAAGCAAAATCTTAAGCTGGAACTGCTCTTCCAGAGAGTTAAGGGATATTGCCAGATTCCTTGGAATGGAAAGCACTCTGGAGTGGGATGGCTTCATGTACCTAGGAATCCCCATCAGCAAACCCAATTCCAACTCAGCAAATTGGGAGCCTGTCCTAGATAAAATCAAAGGCAAAATTCAAAGATGGAGCGCCAATTGGCTTAATCCTGTAGGGAAGTTGATCCTTCTAAAATCTGTCCTGAACAGCATGCCAATATATCAATCATCAATCTTGCTCGCTCCAAGATCGGTTCTCCGCAAGATAGAAAGCTTATTCAGAAAATTTATTTGGGAAGGTGGGAAAGGAAATGAGAAGAAACTCCACCTAGTCAGCTGGGAAAAGATCCAAAAACCGTGTACTGAAGGAGTGTTGCATGTTAGGAGTTTAGCCTCTCAAAATCTGGCTTTAGGAGCAAAGCTGCTATGGCAACTAATCACAGGAAAAGATTGCTGGAGCAAGCAAGTTCTTCGCAAAAAATACTTTCCAGGATCAAGGAAAAGGTGCCTCGATGCTTTTCCTCAGCATAGAAATGGCTCTCCGGTTTTCAAATTATGTATTAAAGCTCTGGCACCCTTCAAAAAGAAGCTCTACTGGATCCCAGGCAATGGGAAAACAATTAGAGTGTGGGAGGACTCCATCCTGGGAGATACCCCTCTAGGGAAATGCCAGGAAGTGGGAAACATCAAAAGCTGGCTGCTGAATAAAGGAGCCACTACACTGTGGGACCTATCAGCCTGGGAAGACAACAATTGGAAAGGATGGGATCTAGGCGATCTACCCCTGGAATTAGAAGCAGAAGCAAATATTCTTTCAGCCCTCCTTCAAGGCAAATCCCCTCTTAGAGAAGGGGCTAGAGATAGACGTGGGTGGGGCAGCAACACAGGCAATTACTCAGCTTCAAAAGGATATGAGAACATCCAAGCTATCCCCTATGTTGCCCCGAATCCTGTCGTCTAGAATTTTCTCTGGTCAAGAACCTTCATCCCAAAAATTGACTTTTTCTGTTGGACGCTGGCCCATAGAAGTATTCTCTCAGGCGAAAATCTGAAGAAAAGGGGCATGGAAGGCCCCTCTCGCTGTCCTCTATGCAAAAAAGAAGAAGAGACTTCCAATCACCTCTTGCTGGGATGTCCTTTCTCCAAAGAAGTTTGGAAAGAAACTTTAATGATGAATTCTGGTATCACCCTTCCAGGCACCATCCATGGCCTGCTTTCTGAATGGATGAAGCTCTCCCCGTTCCAGCTTTCCAAGAAAAATTTGCTTCAAACTGCCTGGAGTTGGGCTCCTAAAGCCATCCTCTGGAAGATCTGGCTTGAGAGAAACAACCGAATATTCAAGGATAAAGAAAGTCACTTCTCCAAAGTCGTCAATCAAGCAAGGGCTATCCTAGGGGAAGCTATCGATCACAACTCTGCTCTGAAAGATAATTCTCAGCTTCTCCCGGAGGAAACACACTGGTTAAAAAATATTTTCCCAAATCATCAGAGCAGGTCCCTGCCTGGTCACTCTAGCACTGCTAAGTGGGAAATTCGACTTGAGGAACCTGCCTTCATTAGCTGGAGAGCTTCTCTAAATGAGGTTTGTCTTTTTTTCGATGGAGCTTCAAAGAGCAATCCAGGGTGTGCTGGTGGGGGAGGAGTGTTAATATCAGCATCTGGAACTGTGATGGGCAGCTATGCTTGGAGTTTAAGCATTGAATCCAACAACACAGCTGAATTCTGCGGTCTCCTGCAAGGGCTAAGGATAGCCTGCTCCAAAGGGATTACTTCTCTAGCGGTATTCGGTGACTCAAGGATGCTGATCCAAGCCCTTATAAATCAGAAGCGGCCCTCCCAGCTAAAGCTTGCCTTGATCTATCAAAAAATTTGGCAGTTAAGCCAAAATTTCCATTCCATCACATACTACCATATTCTCCGTGGGCTGAATTATTTGGCAGATACTGAAGCCAATAAAGGGACCCTCTTGAGCAGAGGAATCTTAGAAGTGGATGGACTTGAAAGTCGAAATGATATCCCCTGATCGGTTCAGGCTCATGATCTCCATCGCTTGTTATTATTTGTCGAGCAGTGTTCCTCTGAAATCCCCACAGTTTACCATTTATCTCCTCCCTGCAGTCTCTGCCAGCAGATCTCTGCACAATCCCCTCTCTCCTCATGAACACCGTGATTTACCTTCTTGCTCGGCCAGCTTTTTAGCTCTCGTGATCACCAGCATCCCTTTCATCTGCCCTTCAAAAGACTCTATATCGAACCGGTGGTGGAGTGCCTCCTCGTGGGTTGCTGTCGTGTTTCCCAGGCGAGCCTTGTTGCTCTTGCTACCCTCTAATATACCACCTCTGAATCGGCATTCGAACCAGGAGGATCCTCCCCAAAATCGGGACAAACAGTTGAGGAGCTGCTGGATTTGTTGGAAAATGCGTTGGGTAGACTCAGAGATAGATCATAAAGGCAAGACCAGAACTTGCATTCGCCCTTCCAGGCTGGAGAGGAAAGCTGGGTTCTTAATAATGAAAACTTCAGGAAGCTGCGAGAAGACCCATTAGCATCATCAGGAAATCTGGAAGAACTCAAAGAAGATGTTCAATCTAGCCTCAAAGACGTGGCTAACTCCCAGGGCGATATCAGGAGCCATCTCAACTCGCTGGAGAAGGCAGTCATCAAGCTACTGGCAAAGATGGACAAATGAATCTTACCAATCTGGTATTCATCACAGATGCTTTATTTTTAAAGATGCTTAGGCGAGGCTGCGTCCTCCGTGTAATATCTATATAGGTCTTCTTGAAGCTATTTGCTACCGTTATCATGCCGTTGAGAAGCACTGGATTCTAGAAACCAGTCTAACACTGAATCTTGGACTGTCTGAATGTCAAAGCATGTGGTAGCTGTTTTACCGCCTCCATTATAATCTACTCCTATGTTTTGGTCAAAAAAACTCTAAAGGTCATGATCATATTTATAAAAAAATAGATTTGTATAACCAAATAACATCTACCGAGGATGACAACAATCAATGACTAATTAAACTAGTAATTGTACTACAAAATTGTAACAATCAATGACCAAATAAACGAGTAAATGTACTACAAAATGGTGATAATTAATGACCAAATAAACAAGTAAATGTATTACAAGACGATGAATCAAGTCAAGCAATTAATGACTAAGTGAGATACAACTAAAAGTTAGTAAGAGGAAAGGAGACTTGAAATATACTACAATTAGCCACCGTTTCAAAAATAGTAGTTTATATGCAAATTTTAGTTGTTTTCTTAGTCACAAATTTGACATGTTGTACTAGTGTGAATACTTATGTTTTCCTTATGTATGATTTCATATTTGTTGTGATATTTATATTTTAACTAATTTACACTCATGATTGGATGTCTAATAATAGGTGCTAAAATACAAAGAAGAGTCATCAAAAGAATTGATTAACATTGGGCTAAGTATGGGTTGTGAGTATATGTTGGAGTATCAAAAATTAATTGTGCAATTTGTAAGTAGCTATGTTGTTTTACTTCCTTGATTTTATAATTAATGGAACAACAAGAAACCCTTATATTAAATCTATGATTTGTCATGGTGTATAACACTTGCAGGAAATAAATTATGGAGAGGATCCAATAGAAGAGTCGGCGAGAGATGGCATGAAATATGGGTTTAAAATAATGTTTGATATTTATGAATCACTTCTTTCTATGGAACACTTTTCAATTTACATAATCATTTATATTATATTATAATTTTGAATTATTGATTACACTTTATTTCTATGTTGTTGATGGAACATGAAGATAATGAACAAAATCAAACTAATCCACAAAACATCGACCATATAAACAAAGGATAATGTTTCCTACAAGTAATAAAGAAATGAGGCATGCAAACAACTTGAGCATTAACAACAGCTCAAGTGAAGAATGGTGATCAATATAATTGAATGTTAATGCAAATTGTATGTTTTGAAATGAATGTTTGTGAAAATCAGACAGTTTGTTTAATGTTTTGGACATATTGTTCTAATTGGATGACCACAAGTTACCTATAAGTTTAACAATTACACATTGGCATTTTGATCATTGTGGACCTTTATACTATCCCACTTTCTATGATAAAGGGTCTTTTATTCATATATAATAAAATGGTTTGTTTCTTATTCTATAACATTGCATAATATTACATTATTGATTAAATATTTAAATGCCATATATATTACAATAAATAAATGTGTAATATGATGGTTCAAGACATTAATATAAAAATTATATCGAAATACAATAATTAAAATTTAGATATCAATATTATCATAAAAAATATTTGGCTTCGTGATGACTTTTATTAAATGGTGCTTTTCACAATATGAATCAGTATGCACGTGTGATTTTTGATGTATTAAGTGCACTTGTGCTTGTATTTACAATAAACACGCTAGTGCTTGTATTTATCCTAATACGCATTGGTGTTGTTATATATTACAAACACACCAACATTGAGGAATATCATACAATTTATGCTATGCATAGTGTGCATAATAATATAGTCAACGACATATATTTGTGCACTATCCATAACAGTGTACGTTAATTCACCATTGGCACCGGTGCACTACCTATAATAACAACCCCTATGTGATTAATCACATCTAAATTGTATGCACGGGTGCTACGACAATGCAAAATGCACAGGGGCGATCATATATACATGATGCATAGTGTAGTTATATGAATAGAAAGCACCAATGCATCTCATTTAAATTGTACACAATGATGCTATAATAAAATTAAACATGTTGATGCGTTAAATGAAAGGAAAAGCATCGGTGCTATAAATTATAATCATGGATTGGAGGGTTATATAAATGAAATGGACAAGTGTATTACATTTAAATGGTATGCACCAGTGCTTGTGTATGTGAAACACACTAGTGTGTATTTATGTGAAACGCACTGGGGCATCATTCCTAGAATAGTGCATCGTTAAAAAACATTCACTATAACATCTGCTCGTCTAGTTTATTTTAGTTATAGTCGACATGTTAAAATTCCCACCTAAACATCTGTTACAAATGGCAGAGGTTTTAGTATAAGGTTTTTTGATAATTTTGTTAAATCTTGTAACACTTAAAACCTTCACAAAATGGTGTTTTCCTTGAAGTGTTTTTAAATGTTTCAAATGCTTTAGATTTATGCTTTAATAATTAAACCAAACACTTCATGGTCTAGTCATCGTTAAAATACATGATATATTTATTACCATTAGTAGAAGCAACATGCATGGGGCCACACAAATCAAAGTGTATGAACTCTAGTTTTCAACATACTTTGGAATTGGAATCATGAAAATATTGCTTATTATGTTTGTGAAGGTTACATGCATCACATTGCTTTAAAATCCTTGGAATTGTAGACAAACCAGAAACACCATTATTCTTCGGCAAATGAATGCTATCATAATTGATATGATCATATCTAACATGCCACAAGAAACTAGATGACAATGTATCTTCATCATCATGAGAGATGTAGGCAAAATTATGTGCCCTTGCAGATGCCCCTTTCAGCTTCAACAATCTCTCATATTCCCATCCTACCATAATAACGTAGTTGTTAGAAGATATCCTTATCTCAACTTTTCCATCAATGTCCATGTGAATGGAAAGGCCTCTCTATCAAATGTACAAAAAACACAACAAGTTCTTCTGCAACTCTAAAAGATAGAGAACATTGTGCAACATAAAATTTGTGAATCCAATCAATTTGAGCTTGATAGTGCTAATTCCCTTCGGTTTGAGGCTCGATTTATATTCAAGTATACTATACCTTATGCATTGTCATTTAATTCTTTAATTTTTATTTTTTAATTATGTGATAGGTAGCACTTGTGTCAAGTAACCAAGTGTCTCTCCAAGAAGAAAATGAAGCATTAAACATAACTTTGTTTGATTATATTTTTCACAAAAATAGGTACTTTTTGTATTAACAAAAAATTGGTTACAGAGGAATCAAACAACCTGAGTATACATTTTTTTTTATTTCTAATATGAGCATTAGAAACAACAAATCCATATTTACAAACAGGATGTCAAGTTCCATTTTTTTTGCAACAAAAGGGGAAGGAAGCTCCTATAATTTTCTCTTAAACTTTTTCTTCGCTCTTATCTCTTGATTACAATAATATATTCTAATGAACTAAAATCATAGAAAAGTACGTAAACAACGCATTAAAATTTAATGCGATGGGAGGAAAGCCTTCCCTTAAGCATTGGATCCAACCTTTTTAGAGAGCCCACAGATACATTTTTTTGCCTCTCTCTCCCTTCTTTCCCTGTTTGTACTCTATCCCCTTCTATGAGGAGGAGAGGGGCGAGAAGCATCGAAAGGATCAATTGAGAAGTGTTTTTTTTACTAATACTTCCTCATCTTGACACACTTCATGATGGTCCTTCCGATATTATTTACTCGCAAGTATGTGCTTAAATATACTCATCTTGCAAGACTTCCTTTGATGTTTGGGCCTCTTCTTCAATCAAATTTGGACCATTCTCTTTCTTCTACTGGTCCTCTGAATCTTGGAGGACTTCAAATATTTTGTTGGTGGGGGATTAGAATGTGCCATGACCTGAGAGATTTTAACTTTCTTGTTCTAGTTTCAATTAACTATCGGCTGAAAGGAACCTTGCTCTTCTTGAGGAGATGTTTCCTAAGTTTTTGGGAAGCTCTTGACAAAGTGTCCATATTCATGACACATATTGCATTTGAAAGGGACGTGCTCGTAGTTGAGGGGATGAAGATGATTCCATCCTTCTAGTCCAAGTTAGATTGCCTCTGAAAACCCATTCTCTATATTTATTTCCACAAAGATGACTACACAAGAGTAAATTCTTCCTTTTTGCTATGCATTGTCTATGAATTGTCTCATCGTGTTCCCAATGTCTTTAAGGGATTATTTTCCCCATAATAACATGGGTATATTTGGTAATATGACCCATAAAAAAACTGTGGTTGGCTCCATTTTTGGGTCAAAATATAAAGACTAGTGGGAAAGAAACATGCTTGTGGAACCCATACGGACTAGATTCAAAAATATTGTATTTATCCTCCTTGTAGCTGAATAGAAACATAAAGAAACATTACCCACATGAGTAAATAAATGGGTGATTTTGAATCTTTAGATTCTAGCGCTTATGAACCCATTCACTAATTATGCAAGGGCTAGGCCATAGCCCTATAAATTTTCCAACCAAAGCATTCTCATGGAGAAGGAGGGCTATGTTCACTGACTCTGAAGAAAGATATAAAGATGGGAATTCATCTTCCCTTTTTACAAAGAGATATGGATGGAGTCTTGGAGACGTGGCCATGAATTTCACCAGATTTGAAAAATACATGTGGAATCCATCGTTTTGCACACTACTTGAGGTCTCTAGCTCATGTGAGAGTCCTTTGAACAGGAGATGATGATGGATAAGGAAGAAAACCTAGCTACAGACCTTGCACAAATATTCCATTTTCCTAATTTAGTCATTCAACAATATTGTTTTGAATATAACATAACTTCATTTATACCAATAATGCAACGTGTAATAATAAAATGAGCAGATTCAGGAGCTTTACCTTTTTCTTTTTTAATCTCATTCTTCTCTTTGATCTTGTCCCATGGGGTCCAACTTGTCTTTGCATCATGTCCATTACTGCCACAATGGATACAATGAATATTAGAGTCTCTCACCTTGATTATGCCTGCCCCCTTGCCTTTGAAATTATTTCTTCCATGTCCAATCTTACTGTCATCTCCTCTAGAAGAAACATGTGATTGATTCTTCCCTTTCTGAGCAAGCACACAATCTCTCAAGCGGGTTGAACTATCTTCTTTACAAATGCTTTATCTTGTTCCGCAACTTTAACCACCAAAGAGTTAGATGTAAGGGATATCAATTGGCCACTATCTTGAAGTGATTCAATATACTGGGAATATGTAGGTTAGAGGACCTTGATGAAGGTCGCGAGTTAAACTTCTACCTTCACATCAGAGGCATCAATTTCATGCATAATGGATTTAATTTCATATGTTAAATCCATGGGATCATTATCCTTCAACTCTAGGTTGAAGAGCTTCAACAATAATTGAATGAGCTGCAATTTTGATGTGAGTAATACACATCCTTCAATTTCTTTAGAGCGCCATAAGAACCCTTAATAGATATGATGTTAGGACTCACCCCTTTACTTACTATAGAAGTAATCAATGCATATGATTTCTTATCTTTGTTCTTCTATATTGTAAGCTCTTTATCTACTATAGGTTATGTAAGCATAATGCCATTATCTCCTTCACAAATGACATCCCACATATTGTCACAAATCAGAGTGTGCTTGATCTTTTTTTACCATTCTAGGTAATTCTATTTGCCAACACCACATCAACAATAGAGACAAGTGAATGCATCTTCAAGGACACAATCACTTTAGGAATATAAGCAATACCAAATATGCATCTTCTCTCAAGAAAAATATACAAAGTGAATTGCTTTTCTCTCTACCAAAATGTATGGGTTTATCAATTTATAGGTTGATGAGCCACCATTTGTACCAAGAAAATTTTGTTTTAGATGATAGTAAATTTGTAGAAACAAGTGTGTGGACGTATGTCACCCATAAAGATGAATTCATAGCAAAAAAGTGTATGGAGTTATGCTACCCAACAGGTGCAATCCACAACTATAAGATACTCAAAAAATTGTTTTACCATGTGAGTACAACAACCTAACAAACATCACTGACCATCTAAGCTAAAATTTGAGATATATGATTGTGGTTTAGTATTTGTTGAAAATAAATAACATGGTTTCTAATTTTGTAAAAATAAATATAAATTCAAGGTTTTAATCAAACATTGGAAGACAAAGCATTGTCAATGCTCATCTCAAGAGGGTGTATGTTCCAAATTTCAACCTCGACTAATCCATGAGGATCTCCCATTTGACCGAATTTTTTATTTTTCAAATTCTTAAGGAAATGTCACAGTTGTATATATCTCATTTAGATCTTTTCAATGATACCCATTTTGTCAAAATTGGACTTCAGATGAAAAAGTTATGTCATTTTGAAGTTTTCACGTTGGAACAGTCGGGAGTCAGCATGTATGTTGATGGTTGTTAGTAGACAGTGTCGACTGATGACCTCTGACGTTAGCAGTCGGGAATCGGGAGTCATAGGGTATTTGTTTATCGATTAGATTGACAACGTCGACTATCGACTTCTGAAGTTGTCATAGGAAAATCGACATCGGACAGTCAGCATTAGAGCCAAACAGAATGTTGCAGATCCATGGTCCAAATCGCTCAGCAACATATTTGATCAAGGGTGTTGGTTTTAATTTGGAGATTTAGACTGTGGATTTGATTTTCTGGATTTGCAGATATTTTTGGACGAGGATATTTAGATTTGATCCTCATTTCGTGTCATTTTACTCTTTATTTGGGCATGGATTCTTATCCTTCAGAACATCTTGGGCATTGAGATTGATTTTGTCCCAAGTTGGGCACTTTATCCACGGATCTCTACTAGTCAAATCCTTCTATTTAATAGTTGCTGACAAGTTTAGTCTGTAGATAGGAACTCCAAACAAGATTGAATTATAGTGATGAGAATCACATATAAATACATTTAAAAATAACGTGTGATTTCGTCTTCCAAAAAATATTTTAGACTTCACAATAACTTTTCAAATTATTCCTACATAACTATTAATACTAATAATATTTACAAACACCATATTTCTTGAACATTAAGTATCTAGAAAATGTTAATTAAAAATATTAATTTTATTAATCATCCAAATATAATTCTAACCTTTATTGTATATATGATAACTTTTCCTTAATGTTGCTTTATTACTGCATGACTTTTGACGAAAAAATAAAATTACTTCATTATTATATATATTTCACATTATATTGTGAAATTATGATATATATTTCAAATTATATCATTGTATACCACATCCAAAAAAATTATTTAGACTTCACATTGACTTTTCAAATTATTCCTACATAACTATTAATACTTATAATATTTATACGCACCATATGTCTTGAATATTAAGTATCTATAAAATGTTAATTAAAAATATGAATTTTATTAATGATCCAAATATAATTCTAACCTTTATTTTATATGTGATAACTTTTCCTTAATGTTGCTTTATTATTGCATAACTTGAATTCACAAAAAAAAATTACTTTATTATTATATATATTTCACATTATATTGCTTCATTATGATATATATTTCAAATTATGTCATTGTATGCCACATCAATCTATTTGACTTGGTGAAAATTTGTTTTCCTTTAAGATTTTGAATTTTTTTAAAGATAAATTAATAACTAAAGCTTTAATTAATAATAACAATCCTTAAACTGTAAGCTATTGTTATCACTCAGATTTTATCTTTGGTTGTGGGAGTGGGAGGATAAGTCCAAGCTAACCACAAAACCAATCTTTAGGAGGAACATTGTCTTGTTTCCTACCAAAGAGGGATCTCTCAATAAATAAACACAAAGGCCAGAAATATCTTCAAAGAAACAATTTTAAGGATTGTATGGCTGAAACAAGTAGCTAGAATTGGGCATGGAGTCAAAATCACAAGTCAAATGATAGTGCTTTGCTAAACAATTTCTTCACAGAGGCGGGATAATTACTCTTTTACGGTCAGTTCATTGATTGTATGGTGGTAAAGAAGAAAAAGGAAAAGTCCATTAACATGGGCATCAAAAGATGAATCCAGTATTAACTTTAGATGAAAAAGTTCGTGGATGCTTGAAATCAAATAACCAAAGCATAAACATATGAATTTTGATTCAATATACACTTATTCAAGCATGAAAGATAACAAAATGAATAAGATAACAGGAAATACATTCACAATAAGGAAAGGAAATACAGACTGTAATAAGAACAACACAAGAATCTATGACAAAATGTTGCTTGGTTCTGCAATTTTATTAACTTGGAAACTCTGTTACAAAAAGGTCTTTCTTTCTCACAGGTTTCAACCCTCATTACATTACAAAATTATGCTTTTATACATCAAAGCTCCTTGAGTTGATACCTAACTGTCTATTTTCTAAAACTAGGAATCTTATAACTACCTTAACAAGTTGTTCCAATATTCTAGGATACAAATTCAATCTACATACTAAAAACATAATTAAGTTGCAACAAATATGGAAAAGGCTGCCAAGTATCTCGAGTTGTTGATTGTGCCCTGCTGGTTGTGCTCTTGAAGTCCTGGAAATGCTCTAAAGTTTTTCTTTACATGCGCTGCTATCATTTTGGTTGCTATTTTGAAGCCATCGAACTGATTGTGTGTCATGAATATACATATGATTGGTACATCTGTACTGACCTTATGACTCATCACATGTTGGAGTTGTTGGAATTAAAATTGTTTGCTTAAAATATGGCAAGGAATCTCGATCTTTTATCCTCTAACTGCTTTGTTGCTCTAAAAAATGAATGCTCTGACACGTGCATTCAAGGATTGATGATTCAGTGCCCTAATTTGGCACAAAACATGTTGGAAAAACCTCATCAAACTGTTCTGAAAACTTGTCCACATTTTGGTTTTATGAATTTCATAATTGAAATTCCAAAACAAATTATGAAACCATCCACCGTTTTAGAAATCCATGCCTTGTTTTGTTTCTTTATTTTTGCATTTTGAATTTAATTGTTTTTCGATCTCCTAAAATAAAATTCAAAAACAATTTCCCCAAATAAATGAAAATCCATAAACAATTTTCATTTCTCTGTGAAAACCACCAACCGGTTATGAATACCATAACTTTGAATTTAATTGTTTATGAATTTCATAAAATGAAATTCGAAAACACTTTCCCCAAATAAATGAAAATTAGTAAACAATTTCCATTCCCCTTGTGAAAGCCATCCACTTGTTAGAATACGAATACCATGTATTGTTTGGATTTGGAGCAAGTGTATTCGGGAGGGACGAAGTTTATAGCATAAGATAAACATGGGAGTGGCACGCAGTAAAAAGTAAAACCATGGTAAAATTTTGCTAACTTTTTATTTTTCCAAATATTGAGATTAGTGCCAAACCATATCACTTGGATTTAAATATTAATATAAATATATAAAAATTTATATTAATAGTAAACCTTTTTATGTTTTCAATAAAGACTTGGGTAATTCTGGAGGTTCCAATACCAATTTGTCTCTTAGCCAAATTTAGGAGCTCTACCAATTCACTAATCTGCCCATCTAAATATAGAAATTTTCTCCATTAGCTCTTGGTCACAACCTTAGGTCTCATTATAAACCTTGATCCTTTGATTTACCCCTTTTCCTTTTATAATATGCCATAAGATGGTTTCAGGATCATGGGAGGTAGTTTTCTATTACAACTTTCCATCTAGTAGAATGATTTTCCGCTCACCATGCAGAAGGTGGTTAACATTTCGCTATCACTCGCATGTTTTTCCTTTCTTTCATGTTGTAGGTGCGGAATGCACTTCTTTCATTGATTTCTTTCCCCTTTGATCGTATGTCGTCGATCAAATCCGATCATTAAACTTTTCATCATTTCACCATTTTTTCGTCACTGTTATAAATCATACACTTTCCCTCACCAGATTCCCTATCTGCCCTCGATCTTGTCAACTCTCAAATCCATATCATCAATTATTTTATAAGGTGTTTTAAGGAGCTTTATCAACTATTTTCAATCACTTTTAACATGGCTCGTGGTCATATGGAAAGTTGCCCTCCTTTTTAGGACCTTACTTGTTAACCTTTAGTCACATTAAAAAAATGGAATTTGAACTAGACCATATTGCCTTCCCTTAAACCCTTTCCAATCCATTCAGAACAAAATATGTGCTAACAACTACTTTCAAGTAAATCTTAAGTTATCATTAACAATTTTTCATGAAAGTAAAGTTCCATGTTACATGCTACTTTTAAGTATATGATAAACTATAAGGGATGATCTTCTTAGTTTTATGTTTATTTTATTTTTAATGCATAAAAATAAAATTATTAAAATTAATGAACTATGTCATACTATATAACAAATACTAGAATACAAATCGGGTTGTGAGGAGGGTTTTACGAGCTCTAGTGGTGGCTAGGGTTTGAAGGGTTTGAATGGTTGATCCCTGTAAATAGCTGTTAGGGTTTCCTTAGATTTGTTTTGTTGTAGTAGTAACCATGGAGTTAAGTTATGTTCTTTTGGAGAACTTAGTACCAACCATGTAAAAAGTGGGAATTTTATTTTTTTATAATATTCAGGGTTGTTTTGAAAGGTGGAAGTTTACAACTAATGCATATGGCTTGGAATCTCATTAGTTTATGAGTGTGGGACTATAGTTTGGGGTTTTGTAGGGTTTATTACTATGGGATCCTGACTTGGCATTAGATTTACTCCTCTTTCTTACTATTCCACATGTCGGGTCTGTGAATTGTACAAGTTGAACTAAGTATGTGGCTCTTTTTCTTAATGTAATCTCACGGAACAACTAACTGATGTTCCTTTTTGTTAGTCAGATCATGACCTATCTGGGATGAGGACATGTGGTGTTGTCTCGGACAAGAATCACAAATCTTGCATTAAAAAAACTTTCTCATTAAAATTTGGCTATTGTTAGTTGTTCAAATTCTTGTATAGAGCAATGTGTGGCAAAACAATTTGAGGATTTAACGTGGGTTCGATAAGGGAAGAACCTAGGGTTTCAAGGGGAGTTTGGTGAGCAAATCAAAGATCATTGTATTGAGGTCTCAAAAGGGGTGGAAGAACGCATGCATGGCTCTCATGGATTGGCAGGAGCAAGGGAAGGTTAAAGTTGGGAGAGAATTATTTGTTCTTGGACATGATGTTAATATGGACCATGTGGAAAAGTATTCATTGAGGGCTCTGGTTGGACATTTAAAGTAAATAAAAATGAACAGGGTTGAACTGATTAAATGGGTGGCTGAGACTTGGTGGCCAAAGATAGGATATAGTCCAAAAATAATCATTTTACCTAATGGTTGGATATGCTTCCTATTTGTCTCGACCAAACATGCTCAAAAGATGTTGAACAAGTTTTGTGTTATTGGAAAGGGGGGCCTTGTTCTCAATAGATGGCACTCTAGGTTTAATCCCTAAAAGGAGAATATCACTATATGCCACCTTTGGTTGTTTCTCCCCGGTTTTCCACTACAATTTTGGACTAACAAAATAGTTGTTTCCCTGCGGATAAATTATAAAAGTTCATTACTTTGGACGACAAAATGATACATTTTGAGGATAAAAAAACAGCATCTGTATTCGTGGAATTTGATGTGTCTATGGTTTTGTCGGAGGATGTGGATATTGTTTAGGGTAAATGGATATTCCTTTAGTACCTGGATTACCTACATGTTCCATTTCTATGCCATCATTGTAGATGTACCAATCATCTAATGGACAAATGCATGGGGTCCCTGTATGATCCATTGGAGGAAGATGATTATGGTGAAGCGGGTTTGGACTTGATATATACCAATCCTTACTTTGTTGATGGTTATGACATGATTATGATGATTAATGCGGCTTGAATGAACCCTTCTTCAGCCTCAACAATGGAAATTTTGAGCCTAGGCATTGGTAAGTCGAATCCATCCCCCCCTACATTATATGAAGATTTATCATATGCTAAATTAAACTTTATAAAAACTATTGAAAAATATTATAATAGGAAGGCGGTGTCTGAGGTTTTTGGCTTAAGGTTTGGTCATGTGCTTTTTTCCCTCGTAGATAATAAATTGGGGAATCTGGTTCCTTCCTTAGACAACCCTTTTATAGACCTACCTTTAAGTGCAAAAAATGTAGACTTGTTATCTGTTGAGGGTGGAGTTTTTTTTGTCTTGAATTCTAGAGAGGGTTTTTTCCATGTTTCAAGTCAACTTACCTCAAATATGGATGATAAGCGAGTTGGGGATGAGTGGTGTACCATTAATACACCTGAAGGGGGTTCTCATTCCTCTCCTTGACAGGGCTCCCAAGTTTTAGACTAGTAAATGGTTTTTTAGGGTATCCCCATCAAATTTAGGATAAGACTCTAATCGTCCTTCTACCTATAGAAAAATATCAATCAAGACTCCTCTTCAGGTATATTTGAATGTACCTTTCTCCAAGGTTGATGTCATTTCTATAAACTTTATTTGTCACCAAAATGTAACCATCCATAGGAAAAACAAGAAACAAGGAGGCCATGCTAGAACTGGATATGTTAATGATTCTAACAATCAAGATTACATCCCTCTTTCTTCTAGATTGAAGGATGCTTCATCAAACTGTATGTCAGATGTTTTTATTTTTTGATTTCCAAATCCTTAGACAACCTGCACCAATGAAGAGGGGTGATAAATGATATTGATGTCCTTCAACATCAGAGGTATTGGGGGCGCCTCAAAGTTTCAATCACTCATAAGGTTATTTGAAACATCAAAACTTGTTATAGTGTTAGTTCAAGAAACTATGAGCTTGGGTGTCAAAGCATGTGAGACCTTCTTAAACTATTTCCAGGATGGGAAGCTTATGCATTTGATACAGATGGGATCTCAGGTGGTCTATTGTTTATATGTAACCCTCGAGTTGTAGAATTTAAATCCTTTCATACTTGTGCAAGTATATTGATGGAAGGTAGAGTTAAAAGAATTGAACGGTCTTTGATAACCATTAATTGTTATGGACCATGTAAGGAGCGTCATGAATTATGGGATACTGTGGATTATAGTTTTCAATTAAGAGATCCTAGGGTTATATTGGTCGGGGACCTCAATTTCACGATGAATGCTTATGAAATATGGGGGAACTATTCTAGATTAGAAATTCTCTCAATTTTTTTCAACAACTATTTCAGAGATCTCAGATGTTGGATATTATTCCTTCTAAGATATGTGTAACCTGGAAAAATGGTAGGGGAGGTGGAGCAGGGTTATATAAGAGATTAGATGGATTTATGATGGCAAAGGCACTTCCATCTTCTTTAAACAATTAACTCCTATATATCTAACCATTCATCTATATGTATCCAAATAGATGGAGATCATGTGTATCACAATTACCCATTTAAATTCAACCATGTATGGATAGGTGACAAAGATTTTTGTTCCTTGGTTAGAGAAAATTGGAATAATATTGAGGTGAATACTGAATTTGATGCAATGGATGGATTGACCTTAAAGCTTAATAGTATGAAAAGAATGGTTGTGAAATGGGAGAAGGAAAGAAAACTTAAATCAATTCAAGAACTTATATATATTGAGGAAAAATTGGAAAGAATTTCTGAAGCTATTATGTTTGATGACTACTCTATGGAGGACAATAGGATTCTGACTGAATTGGAAAGTTAAAAAGAAAAGTTTCTGAAGGAGTAGGAGGAGACTTGGAGACTGAAAGTAGGGCTATTTGACTAACCCGAGGAGATAACAACACTAATTTTTTCCACACGTATGCTAATTATACGAAAAATCTTAATAGTATATGGGTTTTGAAGGATGAAAATGGTACTTGGGTCTCCTCACAAATTGACTTGGAGAATTCAGCTATGGATTAATTTTCAAAACATTTCAAGGATTCTGATAACTCTGGCATTGCATCGCAACTTAGTGTGATCAAGCACTATCTTACACTTTTTACAAAAGAGGAAGGTCTTCAAATTGGGAGAGATGTTACTATGTAGTAAATTGAAGAAGTTTTAAAACACTTTGCCAATGACAAAAGTCCTAGACCAGACGGTTGTCATGTTGAATTCTTTGTAGAATTCATTGACTTATTGGGGATTGATCTAATGGAGGTGGTAGAACAGTCTAGGACTCATGGGTTTGTATCAGGAGCTTTATAATTCTACCTTTATATCTTTCATTACCAAATGTGATAAAATAGAAACATTTGTTCATGACAGGCCTATATCTCTATGCAATATTGTTTATAAGCTCATAACTAAGAAAATTTCCAATAGACTTAAGCCTAAATTGGGGAAAGTGATTACTAAAGAGAAATTTGGGTTCATGGCAAGTAGGTAAATTCTCGATGCCATTGGAGTTACTCAGGAGTGTCTACACTCCATCAAGACTAAACAATCGGATGCACTTACTCTTAAGATGGATATTGCTAAGGCATATGATAAGGTGAACTAGGTTTACCTAAGGTTTATGCTTCTTTAGATAGGTATTTCGTTGCACAAACTGGGTTATGGAATGTGTTTCCTCAACGTGTTTTGTTGTGCTTATAAATGTTTCTCCAACTAAGTTATTTAAGTGTTCCAGGGGGCTCGAGAAAGGGTGCCAACTTTCCCAATTACTTTTCCTGATTGTAATTGAAGGACTCAGTAGAATGATTGTTGATGCCAAAAAAGATGGCAAGTTAATTGGCCCTCAAATTAGCAACTGCGTAGTTTATTACTCATTTAATTTTTGTTGATGATGTGTTTTTATTAGGTATAGGTATTGTGGATGAATGCTTTACTTTATTAGATATTATTTCACTTTTTTGTGTTGCTTCTAGAATGGAGGTGAGTAACTAACAAGTCTAGTTTCCTTCAAAATGTTATTGATGAAGAGTCCTTTACTAAGATTACTTCTATGTTCCCTTATAAAGTTGTTGATATTGCATGCGGTATCAAATATCTAGGATACAATTTCAAGCCTAATAACTATCAAATTGTTGTCTGGATGTGGTTGGTAAAGAAAATTGAGAAAATAATTGGCAATTGGTGTTATAGGTTTTTATCATTGGGTGGAAAGCTCACCTTGATCATATTTGTGTTAATGTGAATATCAATTTATTGGTTTTATCTAGCAAAAGTACCCAATAATATACTAAAGTGAATCATGAATAAATTTTTAAATTTCCTCTGGTTTGGGAATGCACAAGGGGAGAACATTCATCTGGTAAGATGAGACAAAATCTCTCTACCAAAGGCCATGGGTGGTTGGGATATCAAGAATTTACACTGGTTTAGTCTTGCAATTTGCTTAAAGAGTTTCTAGTGAGGGTTATTTGGAACTAGTTTATGGAGTTATGTACCTAAAGAAAAATATCTCAAGAATAAACCATTGGTTAATTGGATCAGGAATCCCTCAAAATCTATCAATGGTGTATCTAACTTTTCAAATGAATTTGTTCAAGATATTCCATGGTTGACTAAATTGATAACCTGGAGAGTGGGAGATGGGATTTGGGTTCTTGTAGGAGTAGATCCTTTTATTTGAGGGGAGGATAAATTTGTGCTCTCTACACCGCTCAAATAATACCTTGCAGAGTTTGGATTCTATACTTTGTATTAGATTAAGAGACCTAACTTGTTGAGAAATACAGGGCCTTACTATATACCTATAGAATATTTGGGTTTAGGAGGACAATGGGAAGAGTAATGGACTACTTTTATTGGGTCTCTCAACATATCTGGTATCGGATTGAAGGAGGAAGAGGACAATATGGTTTGCGCGTGGAATAATGCTACTGGACAGGTAAATGCAAAAACAACTTATGATGCAATTTCTCAATCGAAATATGAAGGTAATTCAAAATGGTGGTATAATAGTCTATGGAAATGGAAAATCCCATTGAAAATTAAATGTTTTTTTTCTGGTTATGCTTAGAGAACTGCATTCTGACTTGGGATAATTTGTCTAGGAGGGGTTGGTCTGGTCCTAGAGTATGCACAATGTGCAAATTGAATTGTGAATCTGTCAATAATCTTTTTACACTTTAATTTTGGTAAACATATATGGAAAGTTGTATATGATGACCTACTGACCATTCAGTATTGGGGTACTCGTTCTGTTGAAAATAATTTAGAAAATTTGATGATAAAAGTCTGGAATCATGAGTCTTTACCTACCTTTTTTTGCTAGGGAATATGGAGATATAGAAATCAAGGAATATTTGAAAACAAAACTCCAACCGTGAATGTTTGTGTTATGAAAATTATGGGAATGTACATGGAATATTACATAGGTAGTAATATTAAGAGAAACATGTTGATCGCATAACCCTCTATTCCCACTTAAGCTATTGTTGGATACTTTGATGGGGCAGCACAACTGGGTAAGTGTTATCAACCCGAATGGCACTTCTCCGTCTGAGTGCTGACATTTCCTATGTTGGCGCACAAAAGGACATTTATGGATTGAAGGTTTCCTAAAACACTATAGATGGGCATGTTATGAAATACCTTCATTATCCATCCAGCTTGCCATTTTTACCTTTGAATATTTCAATTTCTGTACGCGCCTTTGCCTATATGCAACCTGCGTACATACATGACTTTTCCTATAGTATGTCGTGTACTGTATGCGAGTATTCGTAATTGCAACCCATGTACAGATCTGTACGTGGGATTCCCTTAGAGCAACTTGCGTGTCATACGCAGGTTGCCAGTATCAATACCCGCGTACATTTTCCTTTGACATTAAAAATAATAAATCGCGATTATTTGAGATTTGTTAAGCCCTTAACTATAACCATCTTAACTGTCTCAACCTCCTCAACCCTCGAAACTGCCTTATTTCACTAAGTATAAATAAAGGCCTTGGGGAGGGTATTAATCAATCATACTTGGAGAGCAAAGTTATGCTGGTGGTGTCTATTAGAAGTCTCTGGAGCAGTGGAACTCAGAATCCTTTGGTTGCAGAGGAGTCCTTGTTTCAGGCGTTGGGTTGTAATCTTAACTCATTCACTATTGTTAATAAAGAGAATCCTTCTTCCAAATGTGTTTTGAATATTTTTCATGTATCATGGTTTGATGAAAATTTATGATTAAGCACTCTATATTTTGTTTATCTAACATGTCCTATATACATGTATAAGCTTGCACTTGGAGGATTTGCTCTTTACAAGTGAAGGAGAAACATCCCTGAAATCTTTGGAGGAGAAGCAGAGTGGAAGAGGACAAAGCTAGGATCAACTGTCATGAATCGAGTGAGTCTATCCTATCTTCTTGTTTCCGTTCTGTACTCTAAAGTTGATTGCCTGCAAGTTTTAAGAGTATGTTGGTAACCCCAGACCTTCGGTTATAAGGTGTTTATTCCTATACAACAGAACTGGCAACTCCGCTAGGGAGCCCAGACTGCTGTAGGTTATTTCTGTCACCCTTTACCAGTCTTTGCCTTAAGTTTGTGTGTGGTATCTTATCCCGGTTCATGCTTACCATAGTGTTTGAAGGCCTTGTGGATTTTCCTTCTTTTTGAGAAAATTTTGTACCTGTATGCAGGATGCTCTCATACACAGTCGCATACAGAGGCCTGCATACGCGGGTTTCTCTCTAGGACAGTCACGTACAGTACACGAGTTTCCCTTATACACAGTCGCGTACAAGCCTGGAAATAGGGATTTTTGGGCTAGGGTTTGCTTGTCCCTGTCTTTTTATGATTCCTGTTTGTTAGTTGGCCTTCTTTATAAATACTGTGCAGTCAGTCTGATGACCTTGGTGGCCACACTTTGTGCTTTCTTGTAAAGCCCTTGGGTTTCTTTTGTTTGGATTGTCTTCTGTTTGCATTATGAAGTAGGTTTGCATGTTTGGGTTATAGGTTGAAGTGTTTTGTCCGAATCAATGATCAGGGTTTTGGGAAATGTTTTTCCAGTCTATATTTTGATAGTGATTGG
This sequence comes from Pseudotsuga menziesii, assembly GCA_001517045.1. NCBI lineage: Eukaryota > Viridiplantae > Streptophyta > Pinopsida > Pinales > Pinaceae > Pseudotsuga > Pseudotsuga menziesii. The sequence continues at coordinate 1,252,029 of LPNX010455218.1, read as the reverse complement.
TTTGTCACTTACCTTCATGAGTTTGCAGTGATTTCTTGTCATTGTACCCACCCAAGCTAGGGTTCCCGGTCTTCTCTTGTTGGTTGATTCTTGGTTTTATTGACCTGTTTACTTCAGTTTGCTTATTTTATACAGTTGATTTGATCCAATTATACTCAAGTTTTAGTGCATCTTAGGTGCATAGTGGTGTTTGAGCATTTTAAAAAGTGAAAAGAAAAACATTTTCAAGCTTTTGAATTTACTTTTGCATAAGTAGTTTTCATTTCAGTTTTAAAATATAATCTCAAAAACTACAAAAACATAGTCTTAGTTTCTCTTTATCGTTGCATTTGTTCATCAATTTATATTTACGAAAAGAAAAAGAAGTTTGCTTTAGTAGTGGCAATTTGCTTTGAAAAAAATACACCTTTACTTTTTTATTTCTTATCGAGTCAAAAACACCATAGTTCATCACTCCATTTCCTTCTGAGTAAGAAATAGCCCTTTAAAACGAACGCAATAATTAAAATCTACTAGTGATTTTTATTTTTAGGGGCCTTTCACCTACTAGCTTAGGCTAGACTTGTGGGATAGGAAGTGTAAACTTCCCATAAGTTTTAAAATTCAGACGTGGTGGACCATTTGTTAGGTAAATCCTTGTCTTTATCAATTGTATCTGGGAAGCTCCTCTCAAAAGGGAGTCAAGCACAAGGCCGCGTGGAGGCATTGGACTGAGGAGATAACCCTCTGATTCCTTGTCAAAACGTAAATTAGGACTTTTACGCATCTAGGGATTCTGTCCTAGACAGATTTTTGGGCTCAGCTACCCTACCCATGCGTACGAGTCAGGCTTGCGACTGTCCCCACAGACTATTGGTATAGCTAAGGTAGCCTTTAGTCTCTTGGCATTTAGGGTTCATACCTAGGTAAACCGGAAGGCTATTTCTGGTTCACCTTGGACGAGCTTGGAAGGTAACCCTTGTTGTAAGTGTGGGAGGGCGGTGGGTGATTCCTCCGCTTGTGCCTAAGAACCACTTCAAGGATGCCAAGTAATCATTCTTCAGCTTTCTTCGGGAAAGCATATCTTTCACCCTTGTTGACTGTTTGAGGCTTTAGGAATTTTTATAGTGTGTGCTCTGTGGTTTTGTCTATGTTTAGTTGGATTTAGGGTCTGATTTGTTAAATTTTCAATCGTGGAGAACCAACCTATAATAAGGTCAAGAAGGTTGCAAAACCTTCCTCCTCTCGTCACATTGGAACCTCCACCTCCACCCCAAAGGCGGAGATTGGACACGGATGGTTCATTTGAACCAATAGGAGTAAGTGAAGTTCCAGGTGAACCATCACTTATAGCTAACCATATTAATCTTGATACAGTTGAGATAGAAGACTTGCAGACTGACGAGTTTGCAAGGAATTTTAACACACCCTTGACTGATTTAAACGATCCTGTGATCATTCAAGTTAGACCTTTTGATTCACCTATTTTAGGTGTCCCTGTGGGTAGGATTATGTCTACTGCGGGAGAAAGTTCTTTTGTTTTCACCTCAGCCGTTCCGGCTGAAGGGGTACTACCTCCCCCGATAAGTGCCCCTAGATCTAGTATACCTTCTATGCCTTTGACTCCAGCGAGTTGGGTGGTCCAACCGCCGGTTCACTCAAACTCAGCAGGTACTTCTGGTGATATGGTTACTGGGATTCCTAGTATACCTATTGTTCCTTCCTCCTTCACATACACTACCCAGAGTGGTCCGGTAGGATCCTCGGCTTTCGTCCAAGGATTTCCTTGGAATGGGGGGCACATTCCCCCATCCACTCCGTACATAGGCCCATCACCTTCTTATGTAGGAGTGTAATTTGGAAACAATACCTCTTATGGGCAAAGTTTTTAAACTCCGATTTCGGCCCCGTTTATGAGCTCTCCCTTTTCGTTATTTAACGGAGGGATACCTACTCCTGTTTTTGAGACCGCAGCTTCGATTGGGGCGGCCCGAACTTCTTATACTGCACCTCCCACTCACAACCCTATGGCTTACAGATGGAATCCATTTTAGAGTAATCTACCCACTTCGCAACCGGTGGCAGGGGGCAACCCCACCTTTACTTATGGGCATTCGGGGGCAAGTCCCTCTAATCCCCATATTGGCACTTTTAGTGCCCCGATTCGACCCAAGCTTTCGTTCCTGGCAACGTTAAACTTGTTAGATTTGTCTAAGTTGATGAATGACCCAGTGAGGCATGACCCCTCGTGGCCACCTGTTCCCACCAAATTGCCATCGGACATCCCTAAATTCGAGGGCAAAGTTGGTGAAGATCATGGGGCTCATTCCACCACATTTCATTTATGGTGTTCTTCGAATTCACTGAATGAAGATTCAGTCAGGTTGAGGCTATTCCAGAGAACCGTAACAAGAAACGTGGCAAAATGGTACATTGAGTTACCTTCTGCTACTTTCAGTAGTTTCTGGGACTTGGCTAGTGCATTCCTTAGCCACTTTCAGCTTCCGGTCCGATATGATTTCAGAACGGATTTGTTATCTACCTTTAGGAAGAACAAGGCTACCCACATCTCGGATCATATCCAAGAGTGGAGGAGGCAAAAGAGCCTTATAAAAGCCACCATCCCTCCTGAGTTCTTACTAGAGTGGTTCCTTAAATCCCTGTTGCCCTACATATCTAAGGACGTATCCACCTCAGGAGTGACGAATGAAGAAGAAGCCATTCTCAGGGCCTAGCAATTGGATTTGATTTATTCACAATCTGGGATCTTGTATGAGATTATCCCTGAAGCACCGAGGCCTACCCATGGTGCGGAGAAGCCTAAACCTGAACCCCATGCCGATGGTGTGGTTGGGTCCGTAAACTCTCCCACTATAGAGTCTTTGGCTAAGCAACTTCATCAGTTGTCCATCAAGTAGTCTACGGCAGAGGCGGCAAAGGCTGCCCCCTCCCCCTAGAATGCAAATGTTTTTGCACAGACCTCTCAAAAGGGCAATCAGCAGCCCGGTGGGAAGAAAAAGAGAGGAAACAAAGGAGAGGGAAACCAAAACAAGCAAAAACCCACGAATAGTGTTGATGGGGGCAAGAAAGAAAAGAAGAAGGTTAAATTCCCGTGTAAGTTGTGCCATGAGGATCACCTTACTCACCGTTGTCCCCTTATGGAACAAGCCCAGAAGCTGGTTAAAGCTCAACAACCGGATGTCCTAAAGGACCCTTTTCCCCAAGGGCAGAACTCAGCTTCAGCTTCTAATGTAGCAGGGGGCATTCAAAATGCCCCTGACCCAAACTATATCAACATGGTTTGATCTTCGATTTTGTTGTAGACGAGGAATAAAAACTATGAGAAAGAGACTTCTAAGAAGGGTAAAGCTGTAGGTGAAACTTCTAACCCTCTCACGATAGAGAATCCTACTGAAACTATGCCAAAGATACCGAAATGTGTCTTCAAGAAGACCTTGCATAACCCTAACTCTAGGGCTGCTTCAAACTACTATGTGGTTGAAGATCTAGCCCAAACCCCGTGTGCAATGTCAGCTTTAGAGGTGTTACAGAGTTGTCCCGCCCAGCGGGATGCCCTCTTAACAGCTTTAGGTAGCATGGACTCATCGAGTCTCATGGCGAAATTTCATTTATCTGATGTTAAAATTCACCTACCTTACCATGTAGCCTTATTAATAGATGTAATCCATGGGGGAAAGACCATTGGAAGGGCAGTTGTTGATGAGGGTGCTTCTACATGCGTTATGTCCTTGTCCTGTTGGAAAGCTCTCGGATCCCCAGAGTTGGTCCCGTCAAACACTCTACTTACTGCTTTCGATGGAAGGTCCTTCCGTCCACATGGTATCCTACCGACTTTTGAAATTAAGCTGGCAGGGAAAGCAGTGTCTGTTGAGGTGGAAGTGATTGATACACCTTTGGACTATAATTTGCTTCTGGGAAGAAACTGGACTTATGTTATGTCCGCTATTGCGTCGGTCATCTTTCGTGTAGTGGTTTTTCCACATGAGGGAAAGTTGGTTACTATTGACCAACTTGATTTTACTCGAAAAGACTATTTAGAGTCTAATGAGTCCGTTGTGCCATTGGTTGATCAGGTCAAAATTGCTGCACAGAGCTTGGGGGCTGGAATGTACACATCACTGATGGGAAAATTTGATCTTCCAGCCCCGATTAACTATATTGGTTCTACTAGTGTGGGGAATTCCATAGACACGGTTGTTGATAGGACTGATCCTTGGGTTATCCCTTCCCCCCATGAACCAGAGGTGCCCTTATCGGCAGTGGAAGTAGCTTACCAAGCTATCACTCAAACCATTGTTGATCCCATTTTGGATCCTCTCATAGTCTCAGAGGACCTGGAAGAAGTCTATTTGCCCGCATGGGCGAAAAACTCTTCGCACTCTACGGACTGTTTAGATATGGTTTTACCTTTTGATGAAGCCATTTTGGAAGCTATGAGTGGACGTGGTAAGATCTATGAGGATCTTCACCATCGATCCTATTTTCTTCCAGAACTAAGCAGAATAGAAAATCAAGAGTTTCATTTGAGACTGTCAGAAGATGTTGATACACCCATCGATCCCTTACCCAGGGAAGGAATGTTTGCCGAGGGGAATATGTAAAATATTTCCACCACTATACCTGTTAACATCTATGTAAATCCTGATGTCGTGGAAAACATATATATAGGTGCAAACTGCTCTCCTGAAGAGATTGCTATCTATATTGCCTTGTTTAAGGAATTTTGTGATGTCTTTGCCTAGTCATATGAGGAGATGCCAGGCATTGATCCATCGATTGTTGAACACGAAATACGAAGATATCCTGATGCCAAACCTGTTTGACAAAAGTTAAGACATGTTAACCCGTGCAAAGCGACGGCTGTGAAGGCTGAAGTTGAAAAATTGTTGAAGGCTGGTTTTATTTATCCCATAGCTTTGACAGAATGGGTATCGAAACCTGTTCCTGTTGATAAGAAGCAAGGGACCATACGCGTTTGTACTGACTTCAGAGATTTGAATAAATCCTGTCCTAAGGACAACTATCCCACGTCATTTATAGACCAGATTATAGATGCTTGTGCAGGAAATGAAGTGTTCTCGTTTATGGATGGTTTCGCCGGATACAATCAAATTCAAAAAAAACCGGAAGACCAACATAAAACTACTTTCATTTGTCCTTGGGGTAACTTTGCATACAAAAAAATGCCCTTTGGATTGAAAAATTCCGGGGCAACCTTTCAACAAGCTATGAACTGTGCCTTCCATGATATTAAAGCTATTGTCGAACCTTACCTTGATGATCTGCCTGCACATTCTCGTAAGAGGATTCAACATCCAGATCACTTATGGTTGATTTTTGAGAGATGCAGATATTATAAAATCTGCTTGAATCCCCACAAGTGTGTATTCTGTGTCGAGTCAGGAAGATTGCTCGGGTTCATTGTCTCTAATAAAGGCATCTAGGTGGATCCATTAAAAGTAGAGGCCATTGTAAATCTGCCTCCTCCTCATTCTATCAAGCAACTTCAAAGCCTGCAAGGGAAGTCTAATTTTCTTCGACGTTTTATTGTTAATTATGCGAAGATTATCGAGGGTTTCATGCGCCTGCTTAAACAGGACACCCCATTTGTATGGGATGAGACTGCACAACTCGCTTTCGAGGCATTAAAAAAAGCTTTGTTGTCGGCACCCTTACTGCGTTCGCCAGATTATTCTAGGGATTTTATATTGTATCTGGCCGCATCTGAGTCAACCATTGGGGTAGTGTTGGTCCAGGAGGACGATAAGCTCGTAGAGCATGTTGTTTACTATCTTTGTCGTGCTTTGGCTGGACCTGAACTCAAGTACTTCCACGTTGAGAAATTAGCCTTAGCAGCTGTCTATCCTGTTCAAAGGTTACGTCACTACATTTTACTGAGGACCACAACAGTAGTGGCGGATGTGAATCCATTTCAATATGTTTTGTCCCGACGGATTGTTGGGGGGGAATTCAACAAATGGATAGTCATTCTCCAAGAGTTTGACTTGGATTTTCAGTCCGCTAAGTCTAAAAAGTCCTTAGTTTTTGTTGAGCTTATAGCAGAATTTCCTACTGAAGAAGATGTAGCCATTGAAGATGACTCATTCCCAGATGAGCATATCTTCTTGATATCCACCTCTGATCCTTGGTATGGGGATATTCTTATATCTCCATACTTTGAAGTATCCTATAGCTTCTCACGGGAGGAACGACGTAAATTACGCCTTCATGCTAAGAACTACCTCATCATAGGAGATACATTATATCGAAGAGGGGTAGATTCCATTTTGCATCGATGCCTTACCCATGACGAAGCGGAGATTGTCCTAAATGATTCCCATAGTGGAGCGTGTGGGGGTCATTTATCTGGGCTAGCAATGACCCAGAAGATACTACGTGCCGGTTATTTCTGGCCCACTATCTTCAAAGAATGTGTGGAAGCAGTGAAGCGTTGTCATCCTTGCCAGCTTTACACCAGGAAAATACGGTCACATCTCACTCCATTGTTTCTCGTTGTCTCGGTAGGACCCTTCATGAAATGGGGGATAGATTACGTGACATGCAACCCAGCCTCGGCTGGGGGGCATAAATATATTATTGTCGTTGTTGACTATATTACGAAATGGGCAGAGGCAATGCCTACTTTTAAAGCTGACGAGGAAACAATAGCTTTCTTCGTATTCAATCAGATTATAGCACGGTTTGGTATACCCAAAGTGATTGTCACTGACCATGGCAGTCATTTTCAAAATAGCATGATGACAGAACTGACCACTATGCTTGGATTCAGACAAGAACATTCATCTTCGTACTATCCGCAAGCAAACGGTCAGGTTGAGGCTGTCAACAAGACTTTAAAGACTATCCTTAAACATAAAATTGATGCAGCCCGTTCTAACTGGCACATCATGCTATATCCTGCTCTTTGGGCCTACCGAACTAATGTAAAAACTGCTACAGGTTTCTCCCCCTTCCAACTCATCCATGGAGTGGAAGCAGTTACCCCGATTGAGTGTGAAATCCCGTCTTTAAAAATAGCTATTCATGTGTTACCCAATACGACAGAGCTTGAGGAACGTCTGGTACATTTATAACACCTTAATGAACAACGTAGAGATGCGCTGACTGCTAATCAAGCTCCCAAGAATAGGGTCAAAAATCAATATGATAAGTCGGTCAAACCTCGGGTTTTCTCTGAGGGGGAACTTGTCTTGCTTTGGGACCAAGACAAAGAACCCCTGGGGGCAGGAAAATTCAAGGCCATGTGGTTAGGACCTTATGTCATGTCGAAGGTCTTAAAGAAGGGTGCATATGAGTTAATTGATTTTGATGGGAACAAGCTGTCTGAGCCTAGAAATGGGATCTACCTCAAAAAGTACTATGCTTAGGCTTAGCACTTTTTCTTGTATTTTTATGTACATTAGTTTGTCGGTTTTGTTTTAGATACCATCTGTTGGTTGTTGCAGATGTCTTCTGAAAGGTATATAGGTTTCGCTGATGGCGCCAGCCGCCACATTTGTAATCTAGCTTCAGCAACGTGGGTCATTTACTCTTCCTTGGGACAGCTAGCTGCTACAGGAGGCGCTTGCTTAGGTCCTGCTTCTAATAATGTTTCTGAATATAGGGTTGTAATTGAACTTCTATGGGATGCTTTGTCACGTGGTATCACCCAGCTCGAAGTCCATTTGGACTCTCAACTAGTGGTTTCCCAGCTCAATCGAGCTTATCATGTACGAAACCCTATTATATTACGCCAGTTCATGCAAATTAGGTTATTGGAAAGAAATTTTGAATTTATTATATTCAATCACATTCCAAGAAATCAGAATTCATTGACTGATGCATATGCTAATTACATTTTAGATTGGCATCTAACACACATTTCATAAAAATATACAGCATGCACATAAAAAACACTTGTAAATAAACCGACAACAATATATATATATATCTAAGTATCTGTCCATAGATAGGTCAAGTTTGATCCTCAGATCAAGTCATAACTGTATAATATACAAAAATATACAAAATATGGATCGCAGTCCATCAAAATGTCCTAGATCTAAACAAGACCTCCCTAGTCACTTGGACCACCTTGGTCCCCATGGTCTCTCTGTACTATGGCTTCCTCAACCTCTTTGACTTCAGTAGCCTTCACAACATCTATGTATACAAGAACTGCTCTGGCCACTCCCCTCAAAAGGCGTAACCAAACAGGTGGAACTCCAACCACAAACTCCTGCATGACGGCCGGGATATGCTCTATCTGCAAAGTGGTAACTCTTTGGGTAAGCCTGGCCAGCTTCCCCTCCAGAACCCTAATAAGCCCCGAGTCTTTGCCTACGACAAGACAAACAAACATACGTGGATGCCCCTCAGGGCGGACCGGTCCAATATCTGCATTTTGACATGTTTATAGGATTAAGACTTGTACACATATGTATATATCTATCATTTTAAAATTCATAAAAAATTTAAAAATGTTAAAAATAATTTTTTTTTACCTAGCTCTCCCCACGCGGGAGGACAAGGTCTAGATCACCTCGGAAATCCATGCCGGTATACGGAAACTGCTCTAGTGCCAGTAGCTGTCGCTCCCACTAGACATAGAAGTCATCATCGTACACACTCTGCACTGACTCTCCTCCTCCTTGACGCAGGAAGATGTCTCCTCATCTGCTCAGCCTTGGCTGACATGGAGATCAGACTGGTAGGGGTATGGCAGGGCTCAACCCTGGTACTCTCTCTCGAAGAAGGCAATCAATATGCTAGAATACCCAAAGTTCTTTTTCCTTCCTCTCTTATAATCAAAGAGTTGTCTTTTCATAATGGGGACAACTCCTAAACACCAATCATATAGGGCACCCTGCGTACATTCCACCGCCAATCTCATTTGGTTTCGTGTAGCTAAATGTAATGAAGAGGATCCTGTAATCCTCATGATGGTGCTCGTCAGTACCTGTAGTGTGAAATCTTGGATATGTGCAATAGGGACATAGCTCCCTCTCTTCTGGGTACCTGGTGTGCAAAACACATCAATGTAGTTCTGGACACTTAAAGGATCACCGCCCCTACCGGTGCCCTCTAAGTTGACTGGTGCTCCTCGTCATGACAAGCCGGTAATAAAATATATGTCCTCGGAAGTAATTTCCAAAGTCTCACCCTATAGGTCAAACATCCCTAAATCATGATCCCAGTAGTTTATCATGAACTCCAGTAGACGGACATTAGCCCGGATGGGTGATGTGCAAAAGAACTTTAATAACCCACTCATTCGTAAAGCATGTACAGTGGGTGCACTTTGGACCGCTTCTTGGTCCATATTCTCATGTTCCCATTCCCTCCATTCCAACACCATCTTCACACCTAGAAAAACAAGTATTATGATTCATCAATTTCATATAAAATTTCAAAATTTTTGCCTTAAATTAGCTTTTTATCCTTCACGCAGTACACGCGACTGTCTAGTTAGACATGTCGCGTATTGTACGCGACTGTCTCTAAAGGAAACCTACGTACAGAACGCGTGTACACGAGTGTTTACACTGTGAACCCACATACACGCTGTGACATGCTTTAGGATGCTTCAAACAATGAAACTGGGACTCAAAATTGAAAATTGCTAGGATCAAATTGAAGAGATCGGGGTGTAGGCTTACCTGCAACTTGCGGAATTGGATTTCATCCACTAGATTGTCCACAATGATCGAATGAAGGTAGAGGTAAAAACTTGCTTCTTATGGCTAAAATTCAAAATGGTGAGGTTTGTTTTGATTTTGAACTATTTATAGAAATTTTATTTCTAAAAGTGGGTTTTTCTTATAGTTTGAAATGTATTCAACTAATACCATATCTGTTTTTGCCTTGTAATAGGTTTTTCATCATTATAAAGTGTTTTTTGCTCCCATAGGGTGGTTTTGACATTTCCAATGCATTTTTTGCATCTATACTTAATCCATGTTAATCTTAGCAATCAACATTTTTCCACGGACAATGGTATTTTAAACCATTAGTTCCCTGTTTTTACCATTGTTCTTCCGTGGATTGGACCCTTTTTTTTTATGAGTATCCTCCTTTAAAACGTATGTTGTCTTTTGATACTCATACCGCAGTTGTTTCAGGTACAGGGGTATCCTTTTAGCTACTTTTCACGGCAAATAGAGCTTCTTTTTTAATCTCTTTTTACAAGCTATCCCTTTATAGGACTCCCCACCCTTATGAAGTTTCTTTAGGCCCAGGTCTGACTCCTTCAAAAAAGACTTGACTGCCGAGTTAACTTGTCCGTTCAAGCTCGTTAAGAATATGTGAATGGGCATCCACATCGGTGGTAGGTTATCTCTTTCTCGGACCATGTGGAATAATACGAGAAAGGATCCCTCTCTTTTCTATTTTGAATTGAGAAGAGTATTCTCAGGCATAGGTTTATCACTTTTCTGGACCTAAGGGACTAAATTTACGGAAAAGGAACTCCCAGTATGAACTTAGTTTTCTCTTTTTCGTGCTCTGGACCTAAACATGAAAAAGATTCCGAGTGTACTTTGTGTCTTTGTCATGCTCGTTAAAAACTTAAGAACAAAGCAACGAGTTTATTGTTGTAAGCCCCATTTCTCATAATCAAATGGATCTTTCTGAGTGATCTTGATTTCCTTCACACTCATAAAACTCAAGCTATTCTTGTTGTTCTGGAAGGAGCATTGGGTAGGTGGTAATTTAACCTTTTTCGGACCTCCCTGACTAAGTACAAAAAATGTTCACCTTTTCTTCTATGGAAGTTAAGAGAGTTCTTCTGTGGTATGTTTTATACTTTTCCGGCCTCAGGAGACTGAATTGGACGAAAAAGGACCCCCCTTGGAGTCTTCTTTGGAGTTTTCAGACTCTCTAAATGTGAAAACACCAACTGAGCATGTACTAGTTCGGGCTCATTAAATCCATGAATCAATGACACTATCAAGCGTTATTTTCTCTTCTCTTCAAGCTTGTTAAAAAATGAAGAGAGATCCAAGTTGACTTTCCTGGACTAGTTAAAATTTAACAAGGAAGGTAAGGAAGAAGTTTTCTCTTGTTTTTAGTTAGTGGCAGCATGTCATCCTTGAACATAACACTCTCTGTTTTTTCCGATACCCATGTCTCAGTGTTCACTTTCAGTTCAGCTATTACTTTGAGTTTACTACTCCTCCTTTTGTTCGTTATACCTTGGGAATCTGATCATGTCTCCTACATGACAGATAAGTCTAGTTGTTCTATTTATAAGTTAAAAGCTGCCTTGGGTCATCTATGTGTCGTGCTCATTGTTCAAGGACTCAACCCAATGTTTGATCTTTATCCTGATCCCATCATTGTTATATCTGTTATCTATTGTGTCTTCCTTCTTTTTCCCAGTTCCTAGTCACTCTTGTGATCCGTTGGAGGATCTATTGCCTTCCTTATCACAGCATGGTTCCGTTTTAGTACTTCCTGATGACGAAGACCTAGAGTTTTGATGATGGTACCTCAGGATTCACTTCCATCATTGGTGAATTCCTTTGCTTCAGTTGTCGATTACCACCTATTGATTAACAAACTGTTGAATTGTCACACCCCGGTTTTGACCCCGTTGCATTAAATGTACATGATATATATATTGTAATGATCATGGTGCGGAGCTAAAGGCCAAGGCCCCACCATTGATTGGTTATGCTATGTTTTAGGTTGAAATCGTCACCGATCGTATATCGGGGCATGCAGCATACATATCAAGTTTTTCATCATGTAAATATGCATCTTTAATTAAATGAACCCGACCAGCTACGTTCGTGGCAACTAAATTGAGATGGGGGCATGATTTTCACAAGGATAAGGGTGGGGAAATTGTCAAACCTTGGGCCAATGAGGGAAAATACCCATGTGTCTCTTTCCTTGCCTTACCCAACCACCTTCATTAAGAATTTCTGCTGGTAGCTGGGGGAAGTTATGGTAGTTATTGTTTTTGGGAGTGGGGTGGCAGGACTGTCAGTCCTAGCCTACGCGCTCACTCCACCCGCGGACAAACTATCCTCTCCATGCCAGCGCTGAACCGCTCACGCCCTTCATTCATTTTCATTCTTACCACTCCCGTGGACACTTTCAATTTTTTCTCTCCACGACAGTGCTGGAATGCTGGTGCACTCCAATCCGTGTCCTCTCCATTGTCTGTTCATCCACGCACAAGCTGGGAGTTGTTCGTCCTCACGTAGGGACCGTTGTCTGCTCATTATCCGTACGCACAAGTATTCTTCTGTTTTTGGGCTCACACAGTGAGCTGGGAGCTGTGCGTTTTCACCCACGGGTTCCCTGTGAAGGGCCATTCACGTTTTTGGTCGTGAGTATGTTTTTCCTTACCAAGTCGTGGCCTGTACATATGTTGTTTCTACCCAGCTATGAACTTGGTTTTTCTTTCCATCCTTGGACTGTGTAAGCTCCTTGGTGACTTCACTATTCAGATCGGGTCGTTGATTTTCCCCATGTTGTTGGCTGTGTTTGTCGTGGTTTTCTTTACATTTTGGAGACTATTGTAAATTCGCTTGAGAGTCATTTTGGCCACAATAGGGCCAAGAATGACTCAGGAATTAGCTTCCCTGTCTTAAGCTGTATCAGCTGATTGTTTGCATGTGTGCAATGGATGGTCTTCGGACTGTGTTGGGAGCAGGGATGGGGTCTTAGTTTTGCTTGACAAACCTGGTGGCTGGAAACCACACAAACAGAGCTAGAGAGCTGGCTTTCTTCTCCACCACCCCTGAATAGCACTGGAAGAGAGTGCAGGGCCTAAGGGACTGTGTAGCAGAGAAGGGACCGATTCCTTGTGTTGGGTGTGTGTGGGTGTCTTAGAAGTCAGGATAGTTCTGATGTAGGTGTTCTTGGCTCGGTAATGAGTCCACTAGCTTAGCATTTAGCCTTTCCCAACTCCTAGATGGCCTGATAAACCCAACTGTGTTGGCTTGGCTATGTTTTTGTGTTTTGTGGCTATGTGTTAGCCTGCTAGTTCCCTTATTCCTTGGAGAATCATGCCCAGCTTGGGGGTGGCAACACTGTTGAGAGATTAAGGAGCACACTGGCCTATGGTTGGGTGGAATGTTGCAGCGACGTAGCTAGTTGCGGATTGACTTCTTCATAAGATAGGTGATCTTGCTCATTTTACTTCCGCAATCATATTTTTTGTTAATGATTATGATGAACACGTTGAATGAATGTTGTGTGAATGTGTGTTGTTTCCGCTGCATACGATAAACAATTGCATATGTGCATGTTCTAGTTCAAATCGTTTTATTTCAGCATTCTGTTTTAGCATTTTATGGTATTCACATGTTCATGGGGCTCTTAGCTCGGATGGTTAACGCCATGGGGTCGCGTCCTCTTCGCCTGTCGAAGGGTTGGGGATGTGATAGCGTGGTATCAAAGCCCATGTTGCAAGCATGGGCCTGAATGAGCCATGAAGGGTGCAGTGACAAAGGTAGTATTCCTTTCTGCCCAGCAGAATCAGACTGGAAAAAATTTAAAAATTAAAATAAAAAAAATTGTTTAAGTGTTGGAGCAGTCAGAAGAGCTAGCGGGAAAGACTTCCGCTGTAGCGGAAGAGCTAGCGGGAAGGACTTCTGCTGTAGAGGAAGCATGTCCGACGGAGCACAGTTGATGAAGAAAATCGTGAAAAATTCGAAGTGTTGGACGACCATCAGCAGAAAATAGTCGATCGAGCGTTCCCCGTTGCGGACGGCGAAACAACTACGCACCCGACGGAAAAGTCCTCCGATCGCCGACGCCACCAAGAAGGTTTAAGGCTTGAAATCATTGACTATCGGAGGAAGGTAGTGTTCGTGCGTTCACCGTTGTGGAAGTCTAAAGCACTAGCCTTCCGATGTGGAAAGGCTGCCGACGCCGAAAGTTTGGAATTTTTCTAATTAAAGCGACCATCGGAAGAAGTTCGTGTTTGGTGTGCCGCCGTTGCAGAAGCCAAAGGAACTATCCTTCCGATGTGGAAAGACTGCTGATGCCGAAAGTCTAAAATTTGAGGAATGAAAACAGCGACCATCGGAAGAAGTTCGTGTTTGGTGTGCTGTCGTTGCGGAAGCCAAAGGCACTAGTCTTCCGATGTAAACAGTCAGTCGATAACAATCAGTTTGTGCCGCCGATCGGAAGGAGAAAGAAGATCATGTTCCACCGTTGCGGCTGCCCAATGGAATATCCTTTCGAAGGGTTAGGAGATCCGATTTCCTATGGACAGCGGAGAAGTTAGTGGTTTGGACTACCGAAATGTCGGATCGATAGTTGAGATGAGAGCCGATTCTACAGAGGAAAATTTTGAGGTTTTCAAGTTGGATTTTCCAGCAGATTTCAACTGTTTTTCAGTGGGATTTTCAGCAGTTTTCAGTGGATTTTCAGGGCTGAAAATGAGAAGGAGGCAGCGATCTTATGTGCCAGATTGCGCGAAAACCAATGTTTTACAAAAAAAAAAATGAGGGCGTTGCCCTCGACCCGCTCTGCAGTGGCAGAAGCCACAAGGGGGCAAGCCCCCCCTTGACCCCCATCGTCCCCCTCAGATAGACGTTCTTTGATGAAGAAATTTTGTGTGTTTGGGCAAATTGTTATTTTATGGTTATTCCAGGAGAAGGTAAGTGATTCTGATTTATATCAATGTTATGCATCTAATAGTTGTGTTACTAACACGTTTGCAGAATCATAGTCACCTTCAAGGGCAGTATTCCAGGTAGTGCAGTTTGATAAGTAAGTGGTGGTTCAGTTATGAGAACCCATGATGGGTATGATGCTCCGGATTCTTATGAGCAAGCAGAAAATACCATGGGAGAAAATGTCCGTAATAGAAATGATGACATAGAGTCTAATGGAAGGAGATTCAAAGAGACACCGTCAGATGTTGCAGCCACTATGAGAAGCTTGATCAAAGCCCAGGAAGAGAAGCATCAGTTGAATGATGCAATGTTGCAAAGTTTGATATATTTTCAAAGGAAGATAAACTCTGGACGAGGTACAGCAAGACCAGAAGGCAGTAAGAGCAGTACTAGGAGAAGGAGAAGGAATTCTAGTGGGTCATCTGACTCCGAAGATTCCAGCGGGGATTCAAGCTCTTCTTCTCATAAAAGAAAAAGAAAGAGACACCATAGGGATCGCTCTCGGGATGAATTTAAGAAAGCTAAACCTCCTACGTTTGATGGTGAGGTAAAGACTGGACAAGAGGCTGAAGCATGGCTTCTTGGGATAAAGAAGTACTTTCAAGTGCATGACTATTCAAGAAACATGAAGGCAAGAGTTTCCATATTCAATCTGAATGGAAGAGCATCCATTTGGTGGGAACACTTCAAGCAAGTAAAGAGGATCAGTGAAAGGAGACTCAAAGTGGAAACAGTTCAAGAAGTATTTCAAGCAGAAATACCTCTCTGACAGGTATTATGATGACAATATTAAGGAGTTCCATGAGCTGAGATTGGGACAGCAAACCATGGAAGAGTATGCGAATACGTTTTTGGAGCTATTGAGGTATGTTCGGTACATCAGAGATGAAAAAGTGAAGGTCCAGCATTTTCTGAGTGGATTACCTCAGTCTTACAAAGATAGAATTGAGTTTTATGAACCTAGAACTCTTGAAGAAGCAATAAGGAAGGCTAAGTATTGCTATGAGCAAATCAAAGGTAAGCCGGATTACCATAAGGCATGGAAGGACAAGAGGAATGAGAAGTTTGACTAAAGGAAGAAAGGTTTCAAACCTTCTAGCTTCAGGAATCAGCAAAAGCAGCCATCCCAAGCTGCGAGTAAGCCAGTTGGAGTGACAGGAGAAAAGCCTAAAGATCCACAACAGAATAGAGGGCCACTTCAATGTTGTAAATGTCGAGGACCCCACATGCGCAGGAATTTTCCACTCGAGAATGAGAGTGCAAGGCCAGCTTATAATGTTCAAGAAGCAGAAACAGTGGGTCAAGTAGCAAGGGTAGTCCCTAGGATTTATGCAGCACTGGAGGACCGTCAGGCAGATCACTAGTCAACCGTGGTTGAAGTTGCAGGTAAGATTGTTGAGCAATCTGTTTCTATTTTGATTGACCCTGGTTCCACGCACAGTTACATTACTCCTAGAGTAGTGGAGATTTGTGCTTTAAAAAAAATAAAGCATAGGAAGTCACTTGGTTAGTTCAGCTAGCCACTGGAACTAAGAGAAAGGTCAGTGAAGTGGTAGATAAATGTCCATTGGTCATGGATGGATTAGTCACTTGTGTAGATCCGAATGTTCTACCGCTTGGTTCCTATGATGTTCTCATTGGAATGGATTGGTTAGAAGCTCACAGGGTGAAGCTTGATTGTTACAATAAGACTTTTGAATGCATGAATGAAGAAGGAAACCTAGTAGTTGTGAAAGGCATTCCAAAGGTGATTTCAGTACAACAGGTTTCAGCAATGCAGTTAAAGAAGTTTTGTAGGAAGGGTTTCCAGTTGTATGTAGCTCATATTTTGGAGACAACAGGAGATGAAACTCCTAGGTTGGAGGACTATCAGGTGTTACAGGAATTCAGGGATGTGTTTCCTGATGAGATTCCAGGGCTTCCTCCAAAGAGGGACATTGATTTCACAATTGAACTTGTGCCAAGAGCGGCACCAGTGTCCAAGGCACCCTACAGGATGAGTACACCGGAGATGCTAGAGTTGAAGATGCAACTGCAAGAGTTGTTGAAAAAGAAGTATATCCGACCGAGTGTGTCTCCTTGGGGAGCACCAGTTCTGTTTGTAAAGAAGAAAGATGGTACACTCAGGTTATGTATCGATTACAGACAATTGAACAAGGTTACTGTGAAGAATAAATATCCTTTGCCTAGGATTGATGACCTCGTTGATCAAATGAGAGGAGCAAAGGTATTTTCCAAGATTGACTTGAGGTCTGGTTACCATCAGGTAAGAATCAAGGATGAATACATTCATAAGACAGCCTTCAGGACAAGGTATGGGTATTATGAGTTTGTAGTGGTACCATTTGGTCTCACAAATGCACTAGCTACATTTATGTGCCTCATGAATAGTGTCTTCAGCAGGTATTTGGACAAGTTTGTTCTTATTTTCCTTGATGACATCCTTGTTTATTCTATGAATTAGGAAGAGCATGAAGAGCATTTGAGATTGACATTGCAATTGCTTAGGGAGCATCAGTTGTATGCAAAACTGAGCAAGTGTGACTTCTATAGAGATAAAATTCAGTATTTGGGTCACATTATCTCAGAGGAGGGTATATCTGTGGACCCTGAAAAGATTGAATCCATTATGAATTGGCCTACTCCAAGAAATGTGACAGATGTAAGGTATTTTATGGGACTTGCAAGATACTACAGGAGATTTATTGAGGGAGTCTCCAAAGTTGCACATGCCATCACTTCTTTGCAAAAGAAGGGGATGAAGTTCAAATGGATATCGAGGTGTGAAGAAAGTTTCCAGAGGTTGAAGAATCTTCTCACTGTTAAATTTGAGCATATAGATCTGTATAAAAACACACAACTCACAAAGAAGATCTCACAATTTACTCAGCCATTGAAGAATGAAACAGTGCAAAAGGCTTGCAGCTGTGAATGCTTTCATTAATCAAAAAAGTAATCCAGATAATCATTACAATGATGTAAAATGGATTTAATAGCCACAAGCAATTCGAATCCACATGAGGAAGTTCGAATTGATGACTCTACTTGACTGTAGGTAACCAAGACTTGTCTAAATCACAATTGGAGTTCTAAAACACAACTAACTGTTACATTTAGTATTAAATAATGGTTAACTGACTATGGTAGGTGAGAAAAACGCCCCACATGTGTGCAATTAATTAAACCATTATAT
>LPNX010455218.1:1207438-1233956 GCA_001517045.1 Pseudotsuga menziesii | reverse complement strand
CCCCAAGTGTTAGGAGCAGGTGTCCAGGCAGATGCAAAAAATCTTCCTCTTTACTAGTTCTGTGAGAAGATGAGCATGTGATCAATGGTAGAGAAGCACTAGGATTGTTGAGAGCGAATGTTGGAGCTCCATAGTCTGATATAGCTTCTGAAATAGATAATGAATCACACAATAAAATATCAGCAACCTCATATGAGGAAACTAACACCAAATCCCCATCAGCAGTTTTGAAGAGAAAGTGTGGTACTTGATTTTTCACACCGGAATTGGTGAGAGCAGCTACAAGCATGACTGAATGCTTTTGAATTTTAAAATATGAACCAAATAATATCAGATAAGAAAGTAAATAAGATCTAAACAGGTTCAAAACAGATCCAAAACTGTGAAATGGAATCAAATCCCCAGCAGCAATTTTGTAGGAGACTTGCGGTACTTGTTTCTTCACACTGTTGATGAGAACAGCTACAAGCGGTACTGAAAGATTATGAATTTGATATATTAAACCAAGCAATATTAGATCAAATCTAAATAAGATTATATCAGATCCAATAAGGTTAATATCAGATTCAAATAAATGGTTAACCGAGACGGTGGATGCACGACTTTCTTCTTCTTCAAAATTCTGAATTTTGGTGCATGCAATCCTGCCGGAATTTGCTGGAAAAACTAGATCATGGGGAGCGAATGGATCACTCTGGTAATCTGATATTTCTTCCAAAATATCCAAGGTATCACATATTTGCACACCAGCAGCAACATTAGAGGAAGAAAAAACAAATTTCTCTTCACTTTTAGAAGCAATTACTAGTAAATTTTGCACAGAATTTAAAGGAAAATCGCCGGTGAATGTTTGCATGGAAGTGCAGCAGAATTTTTCTTCAATATCAAAGATTTGAATGTCTTCTTCTGTTTCAGCAATATGAGAAGATGAGATATCAGAGATCTCATGAACTTCCGGAGCATCAGGAGAAGGAGTCACTGCATGGAGACTGTCTTCAATTCGAATTGACTGTGTAGAAGCTTCTGCTTCATCTTCATCTTGAACAACTTCATCAGAGAGAGTAGAGGCCGAGACTTTTGAATCAAGGATGCTTATGGTGCTGGGTGTGCTCCATGTGCTTCCAAAGGTTCTGTCCAATCTTGTCCAGAGTTCCTCTGGATCTTTAATAGATCTACTGTGGTATTGCATGCTAGGAGAAAGAGCCAGTTCCATTATTTCAAAAGCTTTATCCTTTGCTTTTAGCCAGTCATTATCACTCTCAAAATTATGTCTACCAAGTCCAATAGACACCGAAAAGAGTTTTTGTCTTCTTAGACATATAATCATCTTCAACTTCCATTTAGAATAGTCTGAGGCATCTGAGGATCGGGTGAGAAGAGGAACTGATGAATTCATTTCGAAGTTGTACCTGCAAAACAAAAAAATGATCCAGTAGGAGATCTGAGGAGGAGAAGTGCCTTGTTCATCGAGGCTCTGATACCATGTTAAATTTGAGCATATAGATCTGTAGACAAACACACAACTCACAAAGAAGATCTCACAATTTACTCAGCCATTGAAGAATGAAACAGTGCAAAAGGCTTGCAGCTGTGAATGCTTTCATTAATCAAAAAAGTAATCCAGATAATCATTACAATGATGTAAAATGGCTTTAATAGCCACAAGCAATTAGAATCCACATGAGGAAGTTCAAATTGATGACTCTACTTGACTGTAGGTAACCAAGACTTGTCTAAATCACAATTGGAGTTCTAAAACACAACTAACTGTTACATTTAGTATTAAATAATGGTTAACTGACTGTGGTAGGTGAGAAAAACGCCCCACATGTGTGCAATTAATTAAACCATTATTTAACTGAATGTAGAGAGCTAGAACTGAATGTAACTAACTCCTAACTTGGCTTTACTAGTCATCAACTAAAGTTAACTGACCTTGGTTGGTTTCAGCACTCCCAGTTGCTTCCTAAATTGTAGGGATTGATCTAGGAGACTCCTAAACTTATGCAATCAAGTGCAATAAGTGGCAGTGAGCCTCAATTAGTGTTCCCCACACTTTGGTAACTGAAGCATGTGCCCCAATTAGGTTAAGTTTAACCAATGGTGCTAATGACTATAAATAGACTAGATGGACTCCCGATTTAGACATATGACCAAATTTGGACAAGGGAGGATTAATAATCCTAACTAGTGCACCAGTATTGAAGGTTGCAGATCCAGAGAAAGATTTTGTGGTATGTACCGATGCATGCGGACAAGGGCTTGGAGGAGTCCTTATGAAAGACAACCACGTGATATGTTATGAGTCAAGAAAGCTGAAGGAACATGAGAAGAACTATGCCACTCATGATCTAGAGCTTGCATCCATAGTACATGCTCTTAAGATGTGGAGGCATTACTTGATGGGTAGATTTGAGCTCAGAACAGACCATTGTGGTCTGAAGTATTTGTTTGACCAGCCTACTTTGAATGCTAGGCAAGCAAGATGGCTGGAGTTTTTGAGTGAATTTGATTTTGAAATCAAGCACATAAAGGGAAAGGAGAATAAGGTAGCTGATGCACTCAGCAGGAAGGTGCAGGAAATGCATGTGGCATCTCTTAGTATTTGCCAATCAGATTTAAGGCAGCAGATTGCTGATCATATTGCTGGAGATGAATTGTACGAGCAGGTCAAAGACAAGTTGCAGCAGCAAAGTCTTGAGAAAAGGTATGGGGGATATAAATTAGAAGAAGATGGACTTCTCACTTATAAAGGTAGAATTTATATTCTGAATGTAGCATATTTGAGGAGAGTTGTCATGGATGAAATCCATCAAGCCCCATATTCTGGTCACCCAGGATATCAGAAGACAATTGCTACCGCTAGAAAGCAGTACTTTTGGCCAGGAATGAAAAAGGACTTAGCTGAATACATTTCAAGGTGTATGACATGTCAACAGGTAAAGGTTGAGCATCAAAACCCTGCAGGTTTGTTGCAGCCTTTGCCAGTTCCGGAATGGAAATGGGAGGTTATTTCCATGGATTTTATTACAGGGTTGCCGATGACTTGGAGACAACATGATTCCATCATGGTTGTGGTGGACAAGTTGACAAAGGCAGCGCATTTTATACCGGTTAAGTCTACGCATAAGACTGATGACATTGCAAAGATCTTCATGAAGGAGATATTCAAGTTGCATGGATTGTCGAAGGCAATAGTCTCTGACAGGGATGTCAAGTTTACTTCCAACTTTTGGAAGGGGTTGTTTGCAGATTTGGGTACAAAGCTAAACTGTAGCACTGCATCCCATCCTCAGACAGATGGGCAGACAGAGAGAGTTAATCAGGTGCTTGAAGATATGCTTCGCATGTACATAATGGACAAACCACCAAGTGGGAAGACTACTTACACTTGGTAGAGTTTGCTTATAATAATGGACAGCAGGCATCCTTGGGGATGAGCCCGTATGAAGCTTTGTATGGAAGGAGGTGTAGGACACTAGTGACTTGGGATAACCCAGTGAACAGGATTGTGCTTGGACCAGAATTGCTCAAGGAAATGGAGCAAGAGGTGGTAAAGATCAGGCAGAATTTGAAAGCAGCACAGGACAGACAGAAAAGCTATGCAGATAAGCATAGGGTGAACAAGGATTTCAGTGTTGGGGATCATGTTTACCTCAGAGTGAGGGCAAGAAAGAGTTCCTTGAAGCTTGGAATTTGTGCCAAGTTGTCACCAAGATAATGTGGGCCGTTTGAAGTGCTTGAGAGAATAGGGCCAGTTGCATATAGACTTGCATTGCCTGCTAGCACTAGGGCTCATAATGTTTTTCATGTTTCTTTGCTTAAGAGATATGTACATGATCCTAACCATGTGATAAATTGGGATGTGATTCAGGTGGAACTCGAGGAAGAGTTTCGAATCGAGCCAATGTCCATCCTCGATAGGAAGGTCACAATGCTCCGGAACCGAGCCATAGGTTAGGTAAAGGTGCAATGGGAGCACTACGGACATGAAGAGGCTACATGGGAGCTGGAGGATGCCATGCGATTGGCACATCCATTTTTGTTCAATTCTGCGGAGCACTGAGGCGATACCAGTGTAGCATTTTGTTCAATTTTGTAAAGCACTGAGGACAGTGCTATTGAAGGGGGAGGGGAATGTCACACCCCGAATTTGACCCCGTTACATTAAATGTACATGATATATATATTGTAATGATCATGGTGCAGAGCTAAAGGCCAAGGCCCCACCATTGATTGGTTATGCTCTGTTTTAGGTTGAAATCGTCACCGATGGTATATAGGGGCATGCAACATACATATCAAGTTTGTCATCATGTAAATATGCATCTTTAATTAAATGAACCCAGCTACGTTGGCGGCAACTAAATTGAGATGGGGGCATGATTTTCACAAGGATAAGGGTGGGGAAATTGTCAAACCTTGGGCCAATGAGGGAAAATACCCATGTGTCTCTTTCCTTGCCTTACCCAACCACCTTCATTAAGAATTTATGCTGGTAGCTGGGGGAAGTTATGGTAGTTATTGTTTTTGGGACTGGGGTGGCAGGACTGTCAGTCCTAGCCTACGCGCTCACTCCACCTGCGGATAGACTATCCTCTCCACGCCAGCGCTGAACCACTCACGCCCTTCATTCATTTTCGTTCTCACCACTCCCGCGGACACTTTCAATTTTTTCTCTCCACAACAGTGCTGGAACGTTGGTGCACTCCAATCTGTGTCCTCTCCATTGTCTGTTCATCCACGCACAAGTTGGGAGCTGTTCGTCCTCACGCAGGGACTGTTGTCTGCTTATTATCCACACGCACAGGTATTCTTCTGTTTTTGGGCTCACACAATGAACTGGGAGCTATGCGTTTTCACCCACGGGTTCCCTGTGAAGGGCCATTCGCATTTTTGGTCGTGAGTATGTTTTTCCTTACCAAGTCGTGGCTTGTACATATGTTGTTTCTACCTAGCTGTGAACTTGGTTTTTCTTTCCATCCTTGGACTGTGTAAGCTCCTTGGTGACTTCACTATTCAGATCGGGTCGCTAATTTTCCCCACGTTGTTGGCTGTGTTTGTCGTGGGTTTCTTTACATTTTGGAGACTGTTGTAAATTCGCTTAAGAGTCATTTTGGCCACGATAGGGCCAAGAATGACTCAGGAATTGGCTTCCCTGCCTTAAGCTGTATTAGCTGATTGTTTGCATGTGTGAAATGGATGGTCTTCGGACTGTGTTGGGAGCAGGGATGGGGGCTTAGTTTTGCTTGACAAACCTAGTGGCTGGAAACCACACAAACAGAGCTAGAGGGTTGGCTTTCTTCTCCACCACCCCTGAATAGCACTGGAAGGGAGTGCAGGGCCTGAGGGACTGTGTAGCAGAGAAGGGACTGATTCCTTGTGTTGGGTGTGTGTGGGTGTCTTAGAAGTCAGGCTAGTTCTGGTGTAGGTGTTCTTGGCTCGGTAATGAGTCCACCAGCTTAGCATTTAGCCTTTCCCAACTCCTGGATGGCCTGATAAACCCAACTGTGTTGGCTTGGCTATGTTTTTGTGTTTTGTGGCTATGTGTCAGCCTGCTAGTTCCCTTATTCCTTGGAGAATCATGCCCAGCTCGGGAGTGGCAGCGCTGCTGAGAGATTAAGGAGCACGCTGGCCTATGGTTGGGTGGAACGTTGCAGCGACGTAGCTGGTTGTGGATTGAATTCTTCATAAGATAAGTGATCTTGCTCATTTTACTTCCGTAATCATATATTTTGTTAATAATTATGATGAACATGTTGAATGAATGCTGTATGAATGTGTGTTGTTTCTGCTACGTACGATAAAAAATTGCATCTGTGCATGTTCTAGTTCAAATCGTTTTATTTCAGCATTATGTTTTAGCATTTTATGGTATTCACATGTTCATGGGGCTCTTAGCCCGGATGGTTAACGCCATGGGGTCGCGTCCTCTTCGCCTGTCAAAGGGTTGGGGACGTGACATGAATCCTTTCCATGTTCGACTTCAGCCTATATTTCTTCACATGGCTTGGATTGTACTGGTTCTTTGGGATTGTTTATGAAGACCTTAGTTCCTCACCTATGGACTCAGTTGCGCAAGATTATGTTCCATTTATGTACACAGCTTCCAGATCTTTGACGACTCATCATTATTGTATATTGTGGATTCGATCCACCTTTGTAATATACGCGGTCTTGTGCTCGTATCATATGATGTACTCAATTATTGTAAAGGAGCTAGTGTTCCAGTATATTGAACACATAATCCTTAGATATGAATTTGTATATGACATTATTATGTATTTGTTTCAGGTACTACCTCTGCTCCATTGGATTTCTGAGTTCTCCAAAGATAAAGATTATAATGTATTTCGGCCATCGCTTCCCTCTGACCTCACACATTAGGGGGCATCTGTTATCAACCCGAATGGCACTTCTCCGTCTGAGTGCCTACATTTCCTATGTTGGCGCACAAAAGGACATTTATGGATTGAAGGTTGCCTAAAACACTATAGATGGGCATGTTATGAAATACATTCATTATCCATCCAGCTTGCCATTTTACCTTTGAATATGTCAATTTCTGTACGCGCCTTTGCCTATATGCAACCTGCGTACATACGCGACTTTTCCTACAGCATGTCGCGTACTGTACGCGAGTATTCGTAATTGTGACCTGCGTACAGATCTGTACGTGGGTTTCTCTTAGAGCAACTCACGTGTCATACACAGGTTGCCAGTATCAATACCTGTGTACGTTTTCCTTTGACATTAAAAATAATAAATCGCGATTATTTGAGATTTGTTAAGCCATTAACTATAACCATCTTAACTGTCTCAACCTCCTCAACCCTCGAAACTGCCTTATTTCACTAAGTATAAATAAAGGCCTTGGGGAGGGTATTAATCAATCATACTTGGAGAGCAAAGTTATGCTGGTGGTGTCTATTCAGAAGTCTTTGGAGCAGCGGAACTCATAATCCTTTGGTTGCAGAGGAGTCCTTGTTTCAGGCGTTGGGTTGTAATCTTAACTCGTTCACTATTGTTAATAAAGAGAATCCTTCTTCCAAATGTGTTTTGAATATTTTTCATGTATCATGGTTTGATGAATATTTATGATTAAGCACTCTATATTTTGTTTATCTAACCTGTCCTATATACATGTATAAGCTTGCACTTGGAGGATTTGCTCTTTACAGGTGAAGGAGAAACATCCCTGAAAGCTTTGGAGGAGAAGCAGAGTGGAAGAGGACAAAGCTAGGATCAACCATCATGAATCGGGTGAGTCTATCCTATCTTCTTGTTTTCTTTTTGTACTCTAAAGTTAATTGCCTGCAAGTTTTATGAGTATGTTGGTAACCCCATATCTTCGGTTATAAGGTGTTTATTCCTGTACAATAGTAAGTGTGATCGAAGGATACATTTAATATTAGATGAATTTAATATTGGATGAGCTACGACTAGGGTAAAAATACTAGAGATGAACTTCTGGCTCTTTAGGGGATTCTTCATTTTGATTCTTCTATTGGCATTGATTCTATTTAGTTGTATGGTGACTCAAAAATAGTTGTAAATTGGGAAAATGGTATATGTAACTTGCATGTTTTGACTCTGGAACAATAGTGCCATCACACTCTTTTACTAATATCCTCTTCTACATAGATTTCTATTAGTCATGCTTTTAGAGAATTTAATTCAACTGTTGATGAGCATTCCAAGAAGGATTTTGGGGATCCTAAATACACCTTATATATTGAGGAATACATGGAGGAGTCCCTCATATCTGAAGATTATCTTTAAACATTATTATCGGATGTACAATTACCTTGGAAGGACTGTTACTTTTTTGAAGTTACCCTGTATGAGCTAATTGTTTCTGAATTAGCTCAATTTTTGTAAGGTAGACATATATGTAGGCTTATGGTTGTATGGGAGATAAACATACTTATGTTGGACAATATTTCAAAGGAACTTTCAATAGGATGACTGGAAAGTTGCATATTGTGTTGGCCCTAGGAAAAGAAAACAAAAGATAAACAAAATCTTGTTCGGAAAGATGAAGATTTCGGTTGTAAGACGAGCAAAGATCGCGACAAAAGAAGTTGCGACAAAAGAGGATAAAAGCACGTCGAAATGAGGAGTTCGACCTGATTTTGGTAAAGAGTTAGTTAAACTAATAGTCTACTTTTGGAAATAATGCATGATTGTAAATTGGGCCGATAGTGCCTATTTTAGATGTAACAAGATGTGTAAAATTAGTAAGACAACTTGCCGGCTGGCAGTCAAGAATTAGTCGACAGGTAAAACAAGAATTGTAAAAGCCTATAAATTCGATCCAAGTTGTGTGCGGACGACATAACCCAGATGAGAGATGGAGAGTAGAGAATAAGGCATAATAGAAGAAAATAGAAAAAGAAGAGCGAAAGAGAGAGAGACCAAAACTAGAGAGCATGAAACGAGAAAATAAGTCATTGATTGTAAAGTATATATAAAGAGGAGTCTGCAGGATGTGTGCACAAACCAAAGGAATCCAAATATTACTCATTCCAGATGAAGAGCACCTTTATGATGTTGGAATATATTATATTCCTTGGAGGGTAATAATGTCTTTGTATTATGTCGGAAGTTGTCTACTATCTTATGTAAAAGAGTAATACATTTAACCCATAGTTATATGGTTGTGTATTTACTTGTGTAGAGTATTTGTCCATGGTATTGTATTAAGAGATGTTATTTTGAAGAATTATATTATCCCACATGCAATATGTGAGAGTAATTCCTCCTCGTCTCTTAGTATATAATAGAGTCAAGTGAGTCTCTACATATAGTGTATTCTTGATGTAGTAGTGGCACTATTGTGACATTGTTGTACACCATCTATATTCTTTGGAGTATTTGTGCTTTGCTCTCTTGTAAGATTGGAGAAGACATTCTGTAGATAATAGAAGACTACCTTCCCGTGGATGTAACCCATTAGGGTGAACCATGTATATCGGTGTTCTCTTGTCCTTTTCTTTTCATGTTCTTATCTTTTATGATTTGTTGTTGGTTGCTTAGATAGGTTAACTAGTTTAGCTTGACTCTACTATGCTAACATGGTATCAGAGTAGGTTGCTATGATCTAGTACCTTCTATAGCTTTCAATCAATAATGATTATCATTTGGGCATTGTCATTTTGTTGTAGATTTGCTTTCTATCTGGTAGCCATTAGGCTTCTCTTCAGATCTGGGCATATTTCTACATTTTTTTTACCCTGACCCTAACTTGTTGTGTAAGATTTTTGCAAAAAAATTTCAAGGGTTTTTTCATGTTTTTTTCCCCTGTAGATCTACATGATTTCAGGGCTCTCCTCAATGAGATTTTTCTTTTGATTATAAAAAACGACAGTTATAAAAAATGGTCGTAACTTGGTTAGTTTTTACGGGAATTTTTATTATAACCTATTTTTGGAATTCGGAATGCCATTCCAGATCCACCCACGCGACCATAATAGAAAAATAGATATTTCTAGGCTTCCTTTCGGTAATAAAAACAACATTTATACAAAAGGGTCGTAACTTGGTCATTTTTTACTGGTTTGTTTATTATAACCTGTTTTTGGAATTGGAACAACCATTATGGATCCACTTTTGTGATCAAAACAAAAATCTGGGCATTTCTGGGCTTCCTTTCGGTAATAAAAATGATAGTTATAAAAAAGGGCCATGACTTGGTAATTTCTTACTGGATTTTTTATTATAGGAACAACCATTATGGATCCACCTACGTGACCATAATAGAATACTGGGCTTTTCTGAATGCTTACTATTTTTTAATAATTAATTTGTTCTTTTCTTTGTTTTGTTTATAAAAAAAATTATAAGAACAATCTCATATGTGTTATCTAGTGATCATAATTTATTTTATTTATATGTTATTGCCGACCTTTGTGTAAAAACAATTTCATTATTTTATAAGTAATATTTTTATGATTATTATATGCTCTTGCTAATTAAATTCTTAAGTAAAATCATTTTTTTAATCTATGTGATATCATATTTTTTGGCTTGTCATAAATTATTTAATTGGGATATAGTTTCTTTTTCATGCGTTGCAGAGATTGTATCTAGTTCCTGTGCTATTTGTGTCTAACATTCCAATTTGGAAGCATTGGCATTTCCAGGGCATTTCGTCTCTTGCATATTTATATAGTGTTAACAAGAAATGAACCCATGATTAAGACCATTAGTGACTTGTCATGTCATAATTTTTTATAAATGATATCATGAGTTGATCATAATTTGCTATATGTTGATCATATTAAACATTGTGATTTATCTATATCTCATGTCATGTTTATTTCGATCATCTTTTACTCAATATTTATATGGTTTTGAGCAATCTTTAAATCTTGAACTGGTTATTTATCATGAGCACCTTGTTCTTGTTGCAATGAGATTTCTATTCTTATGATTGAAAAGGTTATCTTGTTCCTACTTGTCTCTAACGTTCCTATATGGAAGCATTGACATTTTCAGGGCATTCATCTCTTGCATATTAACCTCATCCTAATAAGAAATGCACCTATGCTTCATATTAGTTGCTTTATGACTAAATTTTCATATATTTAAGTGAAATCTTTGGCTCACTATTTATATGTTGTGGCTGACACTTAATGTGTAAAAGTAACTTCATTTTCCTTAATGAGCAAGTTAATCTTTTATTTGATCATATTATGTTGCCATTCCTTTATATGATGTTTGCTAACCTTTGGTATATAAGCATTTTCATTTTTGTATGAACACTTTTGTTTTATGATCTTTATATGCTTTAATCTTGAAAGTTCTTGTGCAGATAAGTTCTCTATTTAGGATTTAACCTTACTCCAGAAGTAATGAAACACCATCTTCTACTGTTAAAGTCATGATGTTCATCTGTATGATATCATTTTCAATGTATAGACCATTGGGGTCTTGTTTCTTCGATGTTTGAGGTCTTCTACATATATTTATATTGCACTTTGATTGGAAGAATGTCTACTGTCTGCATGTGTATTGGCCATCTAGGTTTTTTTGTACATTGTTGTGGTGTTATTAGCCACATGTTCTGTTGTATTGACCGTCAGAAGGTATCTGTACACTGGTGTGGATGTTATATCAGAGTTCTTCAGCTATCACGTATGGTTGTGATGATTCTTGTGGTGATCTAGGCATCTTGCGATTGGATTACGTCACATGTTCTCAGCATTTTATTGTTGGGCCTTTTATCGTACAACCTGGTTCGTGTGCTCTTTCATGATTCAATGAGAAGTGGTTGTTCATCGTCAAATTCCATCAGCCAAAGTGTTTTTCTTTTTTAGCTTTGGTTCTTCCGGAAGTTGTCATTAAGGGGGAGCAGTAATGACTCCTTCCTTCCTTAGTGTTAGTGTGGGCCCTTCTCCCAGCCATTATTAAGGGGGAGTGTTGGAATATATTATATTCCTTGGAAGGCAATAATGCCTTTGTATTATGTTGGAAGTTGTCTACAATCTTATGTAAAAGAGTAATACATTTAACCCATAGTTATATGGTGGTGTATTTACTTGTGTAGAGTATTTGTCCATGGTATTGTATTAAGAGATGTTATTTTGGAGAATTATATTATCCCACATGCAATATGTGAGAGTAATTTCTCCTCATCTCTTAGTATATAATAGGGTCAAGTGAGTCTCTACATATCATGCATTCTTGATGTAGTAGTGGTACTATTGTGACACTGTTGTACATCATCTATATTATTTGGGTATTTGTGCTTTGCTCTCTTGTAAAATTGGAGAAGACATTACAGAGATAATAGAAGACTACATTCCCATGGATGTAACCCATTAGGGTGAACCACGTATATTGGTGTTCTCTTGTCCTTTTCTTTTCTTGTTCTTATCTTTTATGATATGTCGTTGCTTGCTTATATAGGTTAACTAGTTTAGCTTGACTCTACTATTTTAACATATGATTTTTCCCAAATGGGTTTCCACGTTAAACTTTGTGTCTTTCATAACTATGTCTATGGTTGAATGAATATCTGTCATGAATGAAACTGTTAAGTATGTTGATAATCTACCTGATATAAATATAATGGAATGTTAATGCATGTTTAATAATATAGACTATATGTTGTGATGAATGTCAGCGGATCAATATGTTGTATTCTTTGAGGATGTATGTATGGAGTCAAAAGTTTATTCCCTGGTTTCGATCAAGTGACCTGATGGTGCTATGATAACAAAATCTCCTGACATCACTACATAAACCTGGTTCCGGAAGTCCCATAGATATTTTGATTGAGACCTCATCTGTGTCGTAGGTGTTGTCGATGGGGTTATACTCTGTCAGTTCGATATCTTGGGTTTTGTTGATGAACAAGGGATTTGAACCTGAGTTGACAGGAAATCACGCAAACAAATGGTTCTGTTACCAGGAAATAAAGATGACTCCCAGTACACCTCTTGAGGTACTTGAAGATCGACGGAATGCAGTGAAGGAAGTTGCATAGAAAATTTAGGAGGCCGAAGCACTTTGTGCCAAGGAATATGAACAAGTTTCTCAATCATGGGAAGCCTTGATAGATGATGTAGAATTGGAGTAGGTCACAGAAAAACTTCACACTACTGAAGCATATTTTAATAAATTGAAGGTTGAATTGAAGAAGTTATCACCTGTACAAAAAATGAGCAAGGTTGCAGATTTGAAAAGATTACAACAGCAAGTAGCTAGACTACAGACACAACGACAACAAAGAACATATCATGTCGTAGAGCTGCAAACACAAGCAGAAAAGGCTACAGGAATGATCCACCCAATTCATGAAAAAGTGTGACGGGCACTGGGTGCAACAAAAGTAGCAACTTTGGAGCATATCAGTTCTGAACTTGTTGAAAAATTGTAGAAAGTCCAGGAAGAGGCGCGACAAGAAGTAGAAGTCGTAATGAAAATATGTCAATATTTTCATAACAAACTCGCACCAATAGAAGTTTCAAACTGAAGTGGTTCGGGATGAGCCACAAGTGAGTGTTGGGGGCATGTTGACCCTAGGAAAAGACAAGAAAAGATAAACATAATCTTGTTTGGAAAGATGAAGATTTTGGTCACAAGACGAGCAAAGATCGCGATGGAAGAAGCTGCAATAAAAGAGTAGAAAAGTAGGTCGAAACGAGGAGTTCGACCTAATTTTGGTAAATAGTTAGTTAGACTGATAGTCTACTTTTGGAAATAAAGCATGATTGTAATTTGGGCCGATAGTGCCTATTTTTAGATGTAATGAGATGTGTTAAATTAGTAATACAAACTGTCAACTAACAATTAAGGATTAGTCGATGGGTAAAACAAGAATTGTAAAATCCTATAAAGTCGATCCAAGATATATGCAGATGACATAACACAAATGAGGGATGGAGAGTAGAGAATAAGGAAAAATATAAGAAAATAGAGAAAGAAGAGCATAAGAGAAAGAGACCAAAACTAGAGAGCATGAGACCGGAAATGAAGTCATTGATTGAAAATAATATCTAAAGAGGAGTTTGCAGGCTGTGTGAGTAGACCAAAGGCATCCAAATATTACTCATGCTAGATGAAGAGAGCCTTTGTGGTTTTTTCTAGATGGGTTTCCATGTTAAAATATGTGGCTTTATGTCTTTGATAACTGTGTCTATGGTTGAATGAATATCTGTCGTGAATGAATCTGTTAAGTATGTCAAGCATCTAACCGATATAAATGATATGCAATGTTAATGCATGTTTAATAATATAGACTATATGCTATGATGAATGTCGACAAGTCAATATGTTGTATTCTTTGATGATGCACGTATGGAGTCGAAAATCTATTCCCTGGTTTCGGTCGAGTGACCTGATGGTGCTATGATAAGAAAATCCCTTGACATCACTGCATAAACCTGGTTATGGCAGTCCCCATAGATATCTCGGGTGAGACCTCATTTGCTTCGCAGGTGTGGCCGACGGGGTTATACTCTGTCGGGCCGATATCTTGGTCTTTGTTGACGAACAAGGGATCTAAACCTGGGTCGACAGGAAATCATGCCAACATATTGAATTTTGTAAGAATTTTGCTTCTTTGGTTCTTTTGAATATCAAGAAACATGTTTGTTTGTTTTGTTTTGTTTTTGTTTTTGTTTTTATTCATTTGGAAAATAATACTACAATACAAATTAGGTTGTTCAAAAGATACTTATGTTATTAACCTTTAATTCCTTTGAATGTAGTTGTTGTGAATTAAGAAAAGGTTGGAACTTGAGATTCTTTGTGTATGGATATATATGTTTAAAAAAAATTAAATTGAATATTATAAAGTATAAAAAAATGATATTTCCAATTTAATTTTAAATCTATTATAAATTATTATTCTTTAAAATTATTTGGTTGGTTTTCGATGGTACATGCCTATTTTATGAAAATAGACCATGAGAGTTTTCACTATTGTATTTATTCAATTTTGTAACTTAAATGTTAAATATTATTTTTCTTAAATTCAATAACATAATTTGTTTTCTTTTACATTTTAAAGTTAATTAAGGTTTAAATGTATGATATATAAATAATTTTTTATATTGAAGATTTTGGGTTGGAAACTTTCATTCAATATAATTTTATAATGTAAATCTCTATTAAAAAAATGTATTTTTATAATTTTATTATTAAAACAATTAATTATAAGCAATGCAACATTGATGAAAGATGAACCTTTTTATGCATTGATATCAAAGATTAGTTTCCCTCCATGACTTTACTTTAATCTTACAATGCTATTATTATAGCTAAAGGAACGATTTTTTTCTTGTGAAAAAAAAACACAACGTATTAATCAATAGATTGTATTTTTACATAGATCATAGATAATCTTACAACTAGATGGATCCAGTTTGGTTTGTATGACCAAAAGTACCTTAATTGAGCCCTAATGAAAAAACCTTTCATGGACTTTAAGTACACATATAATTTTGTAATTTTGCCTCCATAAGTAAACAATAAACTGCATTCCACCATTGAAGTTGTATATGGCACAAAAAAATACAAAAAATTCTAAAAAAATTATCAGCCCAAAAACAAGGGAATACAAATATTTCCCCTCCCCTTAATAAAAAGGAAGCTTAACTAGGGTATAAAGCAGGGTCATAGATGACCTCTCCATGGTATGTTTTGTCCTTTTTGATCCAATAGCCTTCTTCTTCCTAAAGCCCCTCCTTGGATAATTTGTTTGCTGACACATTCCTTTCCTTGAATACATGTGTAAACTCAATCAGCTGGAACTAAGTCATCAACCTTTGAGTTTCCTCCTATAAGGGAATGAGCGATATTTTTTGGGTGTGTGCTAGCTTTAAAATAATCAATCACCAACTTAGAATCTCCATAGACTTGAATAGACTAGACATATTTCTGGAGTGCCATGATCAAAGAGAGCTTAAGGGCCATGAATTCAACCCAATTATTGGTGCAAACTCCTAAACCAATAGAGAAAGTATACCATACATGATCCATAAAGAACATAATGCCTCCCACAACCCCCTGAAGGGGAAATCCTCATGAGGAACCATCGAAGAACAACTAGGGGACTTTTTTTTATCAATGGCTTCCTCCAGAATCACCTTAGGTATATCATGATAAGCCTGTTGGGAAAATGATTCATAATAGTTATCCCTTTATCAACAGAAATAACAAATAGAAGGTGAATATTCTCAAAGACATCCATATTCCTTGCAATCTAGACTCTCTAAATGAACAAAACAAGAAGGGCTAGATAGTCTTTAAAAAGTATGTTATTTGTCAAGGGAGCAAGGGCTTCATCAAGAGTATCCCCATACCATATAAAAGGAGTCCTGCAAATCAAGTAGGCTGCCACATCATAACAATATAAAAACATGATATAAAAAGGTGTTCAATACTGTCATTACCTGCACAACAGATTGGACATTTGCTAGGTCCATGCCAAAATTTCCTCAAGAACTAGTCCTAAACTGGTATTTTGTTTGACAAAGCAAGCCATGTGAATAGTTTGCATTTTAATGGGTACTTAAAGTTCCATATCTATACATTGCACCAACTAGGAGCTGGATAATTCTCTTCTTCTCTTAAAGACATAGTAACCCATCTTAGGAGAGTATGTATCTTCAGAAAGATTCCTAACCCAAACTAGAACATCAGTTGTCCTTTAATCCGATATGAGTTTTTTTAAGAGTTGAGATATACCTAGTCCAAGCCTGTTTGTCTCCATCATCAATAATGCCCAAATCATCAGCATATAGCCAATTTTGAGAGAAACCATTATGGATGGCCAGATCATTAATATATAACAAACTAAGTAAAACCCAAATCTCTTAGGCCTTCCACCAAAGCCAATAGCAATATGTGGTCTCCAAATCATTATAGATAAAGGAACATGAAATGGGCTTGATGATACTTTAGAAATCAAGATAATGTTTAAAACACATTAACTAATTAAAAAATCCCTCCTCATGATGTCGATTGATAAATCTTTGAGTTTAACAAATAACATTACTCTCTTTTAATTTCCAAAATCTTTAGTAATTAGAATTTAGTAATATAAAAAATGAGAGTTGGTTTTAAAAGATAAC
This sequence comes from Pseudotsuga menziesii, assembly GCA_001517045.1. Taxonomy (NCBI): domain Eukaryota; kingdom Viridiplantae; phylum Streptophyta; class Pinopsida; order Pinales; family Pinaceae; genus Pseudotsuga; species Pseudotsuga menziesii. The sequence continues at coordinate 1,217,370 of LPNX010455218.1, read as the reverse complement.
ATTACTCTCTTTTAATTTCCAAAATCTTTAATAATGAAATTTGGTAATATAAAATATCAATATTAATTTGAAACTCTAATCCAATTTTTTAACGTTTAAATTGTTATTCAAATAATTCCATAATAAATAAATTTTGAAACATAATAAAAATCTATGAAATTTACAAGTGAAAAATCCCTTTATTACTAAAATAATATACTCTCATCTAAACAACCTACGGAGCCCTATCAATTTTGAAACTTATGATGATATACGGGAGAGTGCATAGCCCTTTCGATTGCTTTCAAAATATGTATATTCCCCTCAACCTTTTTGATTGCTTTCAAATTAGCACAACCACTTAACTTGTAGCTGGTGAATGCAGTTAGGCGATGAGACCATCACATCTCTTGAAATGGCGATGGGACCATCACATCTCTTGAAAACCCTTGAGTTGTCCAACACTCCCAAGATTGTTTTTAAATGTATATGAGTAAGCATATAATTTCTTTGCTAACATTACATGCATTTTAATCATCTATGTAAATTTCTCCATCAATTTAAAATATTATACGGTCATGATGATAGTTAACGTCTCGTGAGACCAATTTTGGTGTATCGAACTTTAAGAAAGAAAAGTAAATAACTACTTGGTTTGCTTTAGAATTTTATTTATATGCTCAAAAAGCTTGGCTAAAAATAAAGAAATAAAACAAAAGTTATTTCATTTTATTTATTATAAACGACATTATAAAACATAAGAAGTTTAGAGAAATTCTGAAATACCTTAATTATTATAGGTGCAAAAATAGAGATGTAAGCATATAAAACCCTACAACATGTGTGAGTCATGTTTTGCTTAGCAATTGATATGACGTTTTTGCCTAAGACACCACCAATATGTGACTATTCAACTTTCCTCTCAAATGCTCAACCATTTGATGGAAAGGATGTGACTATTGATGTTTTTTCAACTTTTCCTATAACATTACTTTGAATGAATGACATTTACCAATAAAATGTAAGTTAGATATATTAATCAATACTTTGAATGAATCATATTTACAAATGAAATGTATAGTTGGATATAGTGTTTTGGTTAGCAATTGATGTGTTTTGTTTAGCAATTGATATGACCCTTTTGCCTTGTACACCACCAAGATGTGATTGTTCAACTTTCCACTCAAATGCTCAACCATTTAATGAAAAGGATGTGACTATTGATACTTTTTCAAATTTTCTTATACCCATTACTTTGAATGAATGGTATTTTTGTGATTGTTCAACTTTCCACTCAAATGCTTAACCATTTAATGAAAAGGATGTGACTATTGATACTTTTTCAAATTTTCTTATACCCATTACTTTGAATGAATGGTATTTATGTGATTGTTCAACTTTCCACTCAAATGCTTAACCATTTAATGAAAAGGATGTGACTATTAATACTTTTTCAAATTTTCTTATAACCATTACTTTGAATGAATGGTATTTACCAATAAAATATATAATTAGATATATTAATTAATGATTATTAAATGAATCATATTTAACAAATCAATTATTCACATTTATTTTGCCCGAGTTTAATATAATGATATAAAAAACTGGAAAAAAAACAAAAGCTCTTTCAATAAAAAGAACAAAGAAAAATCTATTAAAATTTAAGATTTGTGGAAATTGACCTCCATCTCAAATAAAAATAAAAAGTTAAATAACACCGAGATGTGTTAGGCTGACCTCAAATAAATAATAAAGAAAATAACACCTAGATGTTGCTAATTACTCCTATATTTTTGTTTAAATATTTTAGGAGTCTTTAATAACTTTCGCCATCTTGAATCCGGCCGCTATTTCATCGGTACGCTTTCATCCATTACCCCGTGGGGATAATTTATTAATGTTTATGTATGAGAGGAGGTATTAGCGGAGGAGCAGGAGCAGGAGCAGGAGCAAGAGGATAGGATAGGATAGATTGGAGAAGGAAGAGAAATGACGATGACCATAACGATACCGTGTGCACTTGCAGTGGGGAGTCTCCCATCCACATTTCTTCGTCGGTTACCACCATCTTCACGGAACATTCCTTCTACTTGTTCCTCCTCTCCATTATCATCTGCACGTGCATTTCGTTTTAGGCCCCTCCAAGCTATTGTTTCAAACTTCTCTTCTGCTGCTTCTGGTTGTATGACACCTAGAATTGGGTATGGGTCTAGCATCCGGTTACCACAAAAGGAAAAGGAAAATGGAAAGCAACACCAACAACAATATACGATTCTCAAAGCAGCCCAAGTGGAGGCACAGTCAGAGCCAGATTCTGAGCCTACTCTGGAAAAGGTAACAGAAGAGAAAGAAGAGATAAATAAATTTCAAATTTTTGGTTATCATTGTTAATTTCTTTCGTCTCGTCTTATTGACTGTCTACTTGTAGCTTGTGTTGGGTGGGTATAAAAAATCTTTATGCAACTTATATATACAGGAGGAGAACAATAAGGCCAAGGTGGTGGTGAAGACTCCTAGGAAGCAGAAGATTGTATTAAAATTCATTTGGCTTGAGAAGAACATAGGGCTTGCTCTAGATCAGGTGGTTCCAGGGCATGGAACTATTCCCCTGAGCCCTTATTACTTTTGGCCCAGGAAGGATGCATGGGAAGAACTCAAAGCAAAGCTGGAGAGCAAATCCTGGATATCTCAAAAGCGCACTATAATTCTTCTTAACCAGGCCACGGATATCATTAACTTATGGCAGCAAGGTGGAAGCAATATATAAAGATTCAGAGTAAGAGTAATGTATGTATACAGTTGCTATGGCCGACTATTTTCATCTCTGAAGCTGTAACTAACTGTTTTTTAATTTAATTAGGGGCACTTTTGGATACACTAATGTAAGCATGTATGTAAGGAACATTGGCAGCATTCTATGATGCTACAGTCAGTATAAGGCAATCCAATCCTAAGTTGACTTGCAGGCTTATTATTTGCAATTTTGATGTTTAGGAGGTCTATTAACATAAGACAATCCAAATTGTGGATGCACTTTCAGTGGTGTTGTGCACTTAGCGGCCAGCATAAAGGACATGATCGTAACTGCCAAGGACAACACTTAACACTACTGCAAAACAGATTTTAACCAAAGAACAGCTGTACTACGGAGTCTAACATCATCAATGGCCATTTACTATCACAAGCATTGTCTAGTCACTAGTGTATTGCCATAAACTAAATTATAACCTCAAAACGTTCATATCACTAATTTTTTTTTACTATGATCGCATCAACACAAAATTCATAGTGGAAAACCCTAGCACAAGGAGAAAAACCCATTTTGAAAAAGATTTTCATCATCACAACAATCCAATAGATGATCGGACTATATCCCTCTACTGCAACTCCCTCAAAGCAACATCTCCCTTATGATCAAAACGATTGTTATATCTCAAGCTCTATCATGTGTCCTTAAGGCTTGAATACTACTAAAACCCCAACCCTTAGACTATTAGAGGCCAGCTACCGTAAATGTCCATAATCCTTGATTCACTCTCCAAGACACCTGTCTATTGCATGTTTTGACTATCGCCCAATGCTTTTAAGCAAACCATAACCAAACAAATTAAATAAATCCTAGTCCCTAATGCTCAACACTTGGGGGAAAAAGCCATACAACATTCATCCGACCTTGGAACACCTAAAAATCTCCTGGAGGTGTTGTTATGTCCAAGGTCCTCCATAAAATCTTCAATTTGCTTCTATAACTATCCACTTAGGCACCCACGAATCAGTCCAAGTCTTGAACTCGATTGTCTCTCAAAATCTCCTTGGCTCTATCTTGTTATCAGAGTCCTTTGGATTCCCTTTTCATAAATTTCAGTGGCCTTGTGTCCATTTCCATCTTCGATACTCATTCCTTGTCTTCTTTTGAAGATTGACCCCATCTTTCGTGGACCATCCACCAATCTTAAATCATTCTTGTTTGCCTATAGGAATTATCAGTGACCCCATGCCCTTTCCCATTTCTGATACCTGTCTTCTATCTTCACTCGATGACCACCTTCTTGATTTGTCATTACCCTATTGCATCTCTTTGTCTTTCTTTAATATATATCGGATTGCTTGGAGTCCCTCTATTAGAAATCTTGAGTGTTGTTGAAAATGGAATTTCGGAAGATATTCTATTGTACATTATTATTGTATTTTATTGTACCTCCGTCGGAGATGTTTTTCCTCCCTTTGGGGATGTCATTATTGTATTTGGTCATGCCAGAATATCGAGGTAAAATCTCCATTGTAAGTTGGGGCAATAGTCCCTAGAAGAAGTATTATATAAAATGTAATTTGAGTTTTCCTAGGTAGGTCAGCCCCAATTAGAGAACCTGGCCGACCTAGTTAGGTAAGTGAGTCACACAACTAAAGAATATAAATAGGGAGGCGCCCTCCCTCATTTGGACACACTCACTCATTCAAGTTCGCTAGAGAGAGAGAGACAAGTGCGCTAGTGTGAGAAGAAGAAGAAGCTGCCAAAGATATATTTTCTCAGGGTATTCTATCTTGGTTTGACATTGTACTTGGTGACGGAACTATTCTGAAGAAGTTTACAGGGTTTTTCCCCTTATGGTTTCCCTGAGGAAAATCTTTGTGTTCTTGTGTATTGCCGTGCTTGTCTATCTTTCAGATTAAAGATCCAACATAATTGAATTGAAGTGCAAACTCTAACATGGTATTAGAGCCACTCTGAAAGAAGGCATTGTGCAGCTGCGGAAACTAGGGCTTCCAAGTTCTAGCAATTTTCTCCACAAACTTTCCAGAAAACAGGGCTAGGTTAATTCGGTGTAGAAGGGCGCATCTTTTGGAGGAAGCATAATCAATTTTGAAGAATTTTCATTTTTAACCCAGACACTAATGTTGGGAGAAAACTAGGGCATCAAGCTTTTGGGGTTTTCCTCCATTAATTTGGAAAAGGGAGTACATTAGAGTCTAGACAACTCGATTTGAAGAGGCTCATCTTATTGTCCAATCAGAAGTTTAAAATTCCTACTTTGGAAAATTAGGGTTTCGCTAACAAACCCTAGGCCAACCTGCTCCAGAACTAGGTTGGGCATCTCAAATTGGTAAGACCTAAATTCTTCACTATTTCCATTTGAGGTTCTCATTTCAAAATGACCCACCACACCAAGCTTGATGATAAGCTTGAGGGAGATGACAACTTCCGAGCATGGAAGTATAGGATCTTTCTTGTCCTTGAAGAAAATGATTTGGACAAATATATTAGTGAGGAAGTTCTAGTACCAGAGGGAGATGAAGCAAAGGCTATTCACAAGAAGAACTTGGTTAAGGCCAAGAGAATTATTGCAGATTCTATTAAAGATCATCTCATTTCCCATGTGTCATCATTAAAGACACCCAAGGAGGTGCTCGATGCCTCGATGAAGTTATTCGAAGGGAAGAACATCAATCAGAAGATGACATTAAGGAACCAACTCAAGAACCACATGTGCATAGAAGGCTTTGTACAGGCTCTGAAGGCATCAATGGGACAATGCATATAGTTACTTGAGGATCACCTAGAGTGATGGAGATCTCAACCTTTGTTACAAGGTCGAAGATAGAAGCCTGTAGAGGACGAGAAACTCATAGATGGGTGCAAGATGAACTTTCAACAAAAGTTCAAGATAGAGGATCTTGGTATCCAATGACTTTGAAAAATGACATAGATGGATACCCAAAAGATCAGCAGCCGAGGAAGCTACCTGTCACTCCAGTATAGAATGGCCCGATGCAGAGAGTACAAGATGTAGAGGGAGCATGGTGCAATGCTTCAGAGGGAGTGACTACAAAAGATATCAGAGTTTGAGAATCTTGACATGATTCTTGGGTATGGAAGAATCCAAAGGAGATTTTCCTTAGCCAAGGAAAATGTGCGGTCGAGATCTTGAAGAGATTCGAGATGTTGGATTGCGAGGCTACATTGTTGACATCGAAAATGAAGTTGTTGTGTGTTCCTACTTCAGAGACAGTTGATGCCAGAGTCTACAGGCAGATGATCTGTTCGTTGATGTACCTGACGAACACGAGGCCGGACATATGCTTTGCCGTGAATACCCTGAGCTAGTTCCTGATGGATCCGAGACATGTTCACTTCATTGTTGCAAAACATGTATTGAGGTACCTGAAGGGTACAGTTGAGTATGGGCTCAAGTATGAAGTGAGTCAGAAGATTAACTTGCATGGTTATGTTGATTCAGATTGGGCATGCAGTACCACCGATAGGAAGAGGACTTCGGGATGCTGCTTCGGTTTGGGATTCGGTATGATCTCCTGGTTTAGTAGGAAGCAGTCATGCGTGGCGCTGAAGTACAACCAAAGCAGAGTATGTTGCAGCTTGTTCGGCTAGTTGAGATCAAATTTGTTTGATCTCGAGTTAGAGGCGACTTGTATCTTTTGTGACAACTAGATTTGCGTGAAGTTGTCATAGAACCCGGTGTTCCATGACAAGTCGAAGCCTATTGAGATCAAGTATCACTATATCCGGGATATGGTGCAGAGTGGAGTAGCGAAGCTCCAGTATGTGGCGACAGACGAGCAGATTGCCGATGTGTTGACCAAGCCGTTAGCCAGAGTGAAGTTTGAATACTTCAGAGAGAGGCTTGGTGTCATCCAAATCGAGGTCCCTAGAAAGAGGGAGCGATGGGACCGTAAGACGCAAATGCACTAGAGATGGTTCTTGCATTGTGGAAGACACAGGTGGTCCTTGGGACATAATGCACCTGGGGTGCTCCTGGATGTACTCCCATGTTGGAGATGATGAGAGGTCCACTGGTCAATAAAGACACTTTGTGTGCGCCTCGGTTGGTTCTCGCATGGTGGAAGACGCAGGTGGTCCTTGGGACGTAATGCACCTGGGGTGCTCTTGATTATGCTCCCATGCTGGTAGACGTGGGCTGAGTGTTGAGAGACGTAATGCACCTGGGGTGTTCTTGGGCTGTACCCATTGGGTGGGAGACGCAGGTGGTCTGTTGGGCATGAGGTGTGTATCTGGGCTGCTCTGTGTGTGTGATGATGAGATGATCTAGATGCGATGAGATGGAGACGCAGGTGATTGCTGTGGCAATGTAATGTGTGATCTTGGGTTGTACCTACTTGATGGCTTGCTCATGGAGATGATGAAGACATAGATGTGAGCAAGGCCTACATCCAACATGAAACAGGGTTGGCTCTATAGAAACTTTTGAGGACGGATAGTTTCGAAAGATGTCAGTAGTCAATGGTCGACAATATGAGAATTGATGCAGCAACGATGATGATCCAACGATGATGTCCAGAGATTGTGTACAGTTGTGACGATGACTGGGTCGAGAGAATACCTTCCTAGTTAAGAGGGAGTGTTGTTGAAAATGTAACTTCAAAAGATATTCTATTGTATATTATTATTGTATTTTATTGTACCTCCGTAGGAGTTGTTTTTCCTCCATTCGGGGATGCCATTATTGTATTTGGTCATGCCAAAATATCGAGGGAGAACCTCTGTTGTAAGTCAGGGCAATAGTCCCCAGAAGAAGTATTATATAAAATGTATTTTGAGTTTTCCTAGTTAGGTCGACCCCAATTAGAGAGCTTGGATGACCTAGTTAGGTAAGTGAATCACACAACTGAAGAATATAAATAGGGAGGCACCCTCTCTCATTTGGACACACTCACTCATTCAAGTTCGCTAAAGAGAGAGAGAGAGACAAGTGCTCCAGTGTGAGAAGAAGAAGAAGCTGCCGAAGATATCTTTTCTCTAGGTATTCTAGCTTGGTTTGACATTGTACTTAGTGACGGAACTATTCCAAAGAAGTTTGCAGGGTTTTCTCCTTTATGGTTTCCCCGAGGAAAATCTTTGTGTTCTTGTGTATTGCTGTGCTTGTCTATCTTTCAGATTAAAGATCCAACATAATTGAATTAACGTGCAAACTCTAACGTTGAGATCATTATGCCCTTCATAATTCTTGATATCTCTTCATCAACCCATTTCAATGACCCACCTGATAGTAGAAGTCTGCAGTGTTGTCCTTAACCATATTTAAAGTGGAGGTTGTTGATATTTGTTTGGCAGACAACAATGGTGCTAGTTAAAAGATGAGACGATGAAGTAGGCAGGGAGGGGTAAAGTGGAAATGATACTTTTGTGCCCACCATGAATGGCACCTTGATCAATCTGATAGAAGTAACTGAGGATAAGGTTGGTACAATCCAAAGGAGCCACAATGCAATCCACTATGTCTTGGTATGCATTAAGAGCAAAGGTGAGTTGGTAGCTAAGTCACCTGACACGGGGACACGGGACACGAAGGACACGAAAATACGAGAGTCCGACACGGACACGGTGACCCCCGGAATCAGGACACGTAGGATACGTTTTATATACATATATATATTTTTTAAAATATATATTAAAATTTAAAAATATAGACATATAGATCCAAAAATATTTAGAAACTAGAACATTTACAAATATTCAATAGAAATTAGAATAAAAACACATTAATGATTAGTAATTACACATTTGTCATTCACAAGTCACGATTCACAACACATTTGTCATTCACAAATCACAATGAGACACATAGATGCATGTCGGAACCATATTTCTCATTAAGTCATCAAAATCAAAATGTATACAATGTACATATATGTCGGAATGCCACTGGGCTTTGGCAAATGCCAAATAGACTAAAGTCTAATAGTAAATACAAAAAGGGGTGGATCAAGATGGGAGAATCCCATATGTCAGTAGTCCTCCTCCATGCCTGAATCAACATCAACATACTCATCACTGCCCCTGCCCCTGCCCTGATCCTCATCCTCCTCCCCCTCCTCCTCCTCTCTCCCCATCTGATGACCTGCATCTCCTGCTGTGGAGGATGACCCCTCCATACGATCACTATCATCAAAAGTGACCGGCTCTAGCACTGGATCATTAAGATCCATGTTGGCTAATGCCAACTCAATACTGCTGTCCAAACCCATATCATCAGGAAAGACATCCCACATCTTTGTCTTTCCCTTCACCCACTCCTCCCTCTTCCTGTAAATAAGACGAAGGTTGGAGTGCACATACACCATAGACTCTGCCCTGGACTGCTCAAGCCTGCTCTTCTTCACACTGTACAAGTTCCCATATGTGCTCCAATTCCTCTCACAACAAGAGGATGATGTAACTTGAGAGATGATCCTCAAGTCTAACTTTTGTAGAATAGGGGATGTTGCCCCATGAGTTGCCCAGCAAGCATAGGGTTTCTTACCCCCCCTATCTCTAAGCACATCATAGCCTCCAAATCTCCCAGTGCCAATGGAAAAATCTACAAAGCCCTCCTCCGCCTCCTCAAGCATGTCGCTATCCTGAAATAGCCGTCTAAGTGCTATCTTCCTCCCATGTGCAATCTCTGCATCCATGTGAGGAGGGACTCTGTGTGAGGCCCCCGATCCACCAGTGAGCCACTCCTGAGTGTAGAACTTGGGGTTCAAGGAGTGGGCCAAGCAATGCAAAGGTGTGCAATTCTTATCCCACCTGGAGATAAGAATATCCCGAATAATGGTCCATAAGTTCTTTGCCGATGTCCCATACTCGGGACACTCATTCTCCATGACAATGGACCTCATGGACTCAATCATGGAATCCCACCCCTCATAAACCTCTGCTAGGATGGGCTGGTCTGTGTCTGCAAACCGCAACAAAGAAATGATTGGCTCCATGATCTTAATGCTAAGATCTACCGTGTCCCACCAACCATCATCTAACACCCTGTCCTTCACCTTTTGTGAAGCAGCCTGATCCGTCCTTCTTCAAAAAGCCCAAAACTTTGAAATCACCATGGACCCAAGAGCGGTTTTGACCTCCCTCAACCTCTTTAGCATGATGAATGAGGAAGCAAACCGAGTATCTGCAATCTTCAGCAATGAAAGCTGTGTGTACTTTT
>LPNX010455218.1:1187444-1207289 GCA_001517045.1 Pseudotsuga menziesii | reverse complement strand
TAGTTCGAACCATCTCAAAATACAATGGTGATCGTGCAACATTGAATGAGATGAAGTTGAGGTAGAAGAAAAATGCAATGGTAAGGTCTACCTCTTCTCGCGCCTATTGTTGGAAAATCCTATCCATTGGACCACCTGTAGATTGCCTCTTTCTTGTTTGATAAGTGTCTCCACGCCCATGAATGCTAGGTGGAAATGGAGTCTTGGTGCTAGAGGACTTCCTAAAAAATGGAAGAGGATCATCCTCTTTTTTCTTGCTTGCTGCTGCCACCTTCCCTAAGCCAACATTATCCTCTCTTTCCATATCCCTCCTTTGGTTAGCAGTCACCGCTTTGCATGAAGAAATCCCACAAGAAGGAAGGGCCAACAAATGGCCCTTAACCCGGAAATATGTGCTCATGAACTCATGGTTGCAAAAATTGCATCTCCAAGACACATTGCCTCCCCCACCAAGCTTTGCCCCGGGCCCATCTTTCCTTGTCACATACTTCCACAAAGGGTATTTTTTTTCTTGGGCTTGTTGTCTTGCTAAAACAGGGTTAAATGGAGCATGAGCTCCACTAGCAGTTGATGGAGCACTTGACGGAGGAGGAGAATCGGTTGTGCTTGGTGGAATAGGAGGGGAGGCCCTAGATGGTGCATTTCTCCCTTTCCTTTGACCCCTACCTCCTGCCCTAGCTGATTGAGACATTCCTTTTCTTGTGTGATGGTTGAGCTTGCAATCCTCTCCACAAATCCACCGGAATGTACTTGGAATCGCTTGGAAACAATGGATAGTCTTCAAATCTCCTTCAAAACTCCTTCATCTGCACATAAAACTCACTCTCAATCAATTGCTTCCTTTCAAATGACAAAAAGAAAGACAAAAAATTGAATTTAAGCAAACCCGACTGTCTTTTTCCGCCTGTCACGTGTCCTGTTTTCGGGACACGCTTCATTTTCGTGTCCGATTCGATTTTTTAACGTGTCCGGTTTTCGGATTCGTCTGGAAGACGAATCGGGCACGTGTCCGACTCGAATCGTTTCTGATTCGATCCCCACGGGACACGGGGGGCCTCCAGGACGAATCCGGTTTTATAGGTTGGTAGCATTTGGTTACTAGAATGGGGGTGCCGTAGTTGTTAACCTAAATAAGGTGGTAGGGTTGGTATGAGGAGTGGTGGGAAGGTGGTGTTCTGAATTTAATTATTGGGATAGAAAATTTCTCTTGCACCTATTATCGATAATAACTTGGGCCAATTGATGTTTGATTTGATAGTTATGGCAAAAGAGGGGCATTGTTTACATTTAGAGCGGAGGCCATCAAATCGAGATTTTTGTTGGGGATAGCGAGGTTGTCAATGTTGAGTATTTTAGGTTTTGGCAATGGTGGATTTGATGTAGGTGTAGGAAGCAAGATTTTAGCAAAAATGAGTCCTTCCAAGGTTAGATTATCTATGGCCATAAATCAATCATTAAGTATATACTAATATAGGGATGTGTCCTTTAGTGGAAACTAGGTTTAGGTTTAATGCATCTAGTCATGGTTTAAAGCTTTTACAAAAAGCAACCTCGTCTATAAATTTTATTGAATATATGCTTACATTCAATAGATATTTATAGAGGAGGTTGCTTTCTTTAGAAGTTTTTAACTCTTGGAGAGCTTGGAAAATTGACAAACAATGACAAAGATGTAGTCATGAGTGCGAAGGTAGGGGGAACTCCATTGATGAGATTTATGGATATGGACTTCAATGGCTAAGATGGGATATGAGAGGTTAGTAACGATGGATGACCATCAATCTTGGATAGGCCTTCCGAGATTGATGGTCATCTTGGGAAACCACCAAACAATGACAACGATGCAACCTTGTTTGCGAAAGGTAGGGGGAAATCTGCTGATAAAATCTGTGGATATGGACTTCCATAGCCGAGAAGAGATAGGGGGAAGCTGGTAAAGACAAATAAAATTGTCTACAGATTTGCACATGAATGGCCAATAAAAATAGCGCTGGAAGTGATGGAGGGTTGTCTAAGTGCCAAAATTTCCACCGCAGGATGAAGAATGGGCTTCCTTGAGGATGATCAGATGGTTGGTTGGTGAAGAACACATAGTTGATTGAGTTTGTATAATTGAATGTCTTGGAGAGAGTACTTTAGGCATGGGGTCTGGTTAGTGGTGGTAGGATTCTAGAAAGCTTACACCATAGAATGGAAGAAAGGATTGGAGGTATAGAATTGCTTCCTATTCTCATATGTTGCATAGTGGATGTTTAAAATATGCAAGGCAGATGTTGGGGGTCGGTTGAACGGTATTGAATGTGGAGTAGTAAATTGAAGATATTTAAACGAAAAGGATAATCTTACCTCGTCTTTTATTTTAAATTGAACATTATAATGGTCATGACATTTTATATCTTAAGTGTTGATGTTTCTCCTAGGGAAGCAACGGGCAGACATGCCAAGTAAGAAGGTTGGAGAACGAGAACATCATAGACAACCTTTCTTAGAATGAAGAAGTTATTGAAGCCAGTACAAGACCATTGAATGAGGAAGAAAACCCCAATAATATGTGTCAAGTCGGTACATATGGGTACATGATATATATTATGTGGGAACATGGTGGGTACATGATGTGCATATGTTAGGTCGGCTTGGACCTGAAATATAAATGTGATATAATGTAAAGTGGTCCCACAGGTAAAGTGGACCCAAATTAAAAGTAAAGGACTTGTATAAATAAGAAGTCATGGAGCTCATTTGTATCACTCACTCAATTATTACATACACATATTGGTGTGGCGCAAGGAGGAAGAAGACATGCACTAGGGTTTGGTCTTATTTTAGCGATATTTTGTATTTGGGATCTCTCTCTCTTGGCTCTAGCTCATGGAGATCTATGTCATGAGATAAGTACCTTTTATCATGCATATGTATTAGGGTTTCTTCATGCTTGTGAAACCCTTGTGGATTAGGGTTTGTTCATGGTCTGATTGTATTTGGTTTTTTGAACATAATTCTTCTAAGAAAGGTTGACCGGGTTTTTCCCGAATTTGGGTTTTCCCAGGATAAATCTCTGTGTCACTTGTGCTTGGTTATATTTACTGGATCCTCTTGTTTTACTGCATATATTTATGCTTGAATATTTCATTGTATAATTGCTCTATGATTAATGGAATTCTGATAAACATCATAAGGTAGTAATTATCTGGTATGAAATATAGGAAATATCAACATTAAGATTCAAAATTTTTAATTTAGAAATATAATTCATCTTTAGTTTAAAGTTTAATTTAAAAAGGACATGATTATAATTTTTATTTTAGAATTTTGATATTTTTTTGAAGTAAAGTTCATTGAAATCCTCATCTTAACTAGATAATTTTATTGAGATGAAAGTAGTTTAAATTTAATGTACCTATAATCCCATATATCTTTGCATTAATAACATGTAATTGATGTTTGCCTGTGATCATAACTTAATCATTAAATATGTAGGGACATATCCTCCTTTGGTGGAAACTAGGCTTAGGTTTAATGTATCTAGTCATGGTTAAAAGCTTATAGGGAAAGCATCCGCCTCTATAAATATGCATTGAATGTACACATCTAAAGAAGCAAGGGCACTTTCCCCAAGAGGGGTTCTGTGCTTACATGTACAAGGTTAGCCTTAACCAAACTTAGAAATATAATAATGATTATAATATAAGGTTGATAGTGGTCGGTAGTGAAGCTTTCACCATTTTCAATACCCCCCTTAAGTTGAACAAGGGACCATGGAAAAAATGATGAACACAAATGAGAGTGGGTGTATAAACACCAAACTCAATATAAGGTTGGTCATGGTTGAGATAAAAATGTGAGTGGATGTATAAATCCCAACTCAATGTAAGTTCAGCCGTGGCCAAGATACAATGAGAGTGGTTATATAAATACCCAACTCAATCTAAGTTCATCAGTGGCCAAAATACAAATGAGAGTGGGTGTATATATACTCAACTCAATATAAGGTTAGGCATGGTTGACATATGAATGAGAGTGGGTGTGTTACCACCTAATTTGTACTTAGTGGTTTTTTATCAAGTGAGCCTGGTGAACCGGACAAGGATAACTTGTTCGGACTTCAGAGAACCTTCAGTCTTGCTTCTGGGGAGCTTTGTTGTACTATATCACATGTTCATACCCCATGGGGGAATTGTAATAAATGTTCTAGCATGATAGTGTCTGTAAAAGACTCGGTCTCTTAGACTTTATTTGTCAATCCGATTAGCCCAGGGTGTTTTTTCCCTTGGTTATTATTGGTTGTTGAATAAACGACTAATAATTTCTGAGTTTTTCATTCCATACCTCCAAAGTTGGGGTGGTCGGCTTGGCATTTAGGCCTATTGAGGTTATTAGAGTCTATGTGTCAATGTATAAACATGCTAGGCATCATGGTCGAGTCATATGAACATGTCTAAGCCCCCCTAGGTTTGTTCATTTTTTTAATTTTTAAAATTTTTTCAGTGTTTTTTATTAAAATTTAATTTTTCCAAAACTTAGGCTATTTTTTAATAGTTTAATTGGAAAAATTGATTTTGTAATAAAGGTAGGCCAAATAATCAGTTTCAGTCATGTAGGTGCTCATTTTCAAGCTAAGAGCACCATGTAAACCCATGGACCCACTATTTCCTAGTTTTGAGTGATTTTCCATCACTCAGGTCAGAAATCCCCAAAAAATCAATTATTGATTATTTTAATTAATAAATTGATGAATAATGGAGCAAATCCAGAACCCTAGATCAGGGGATTCTCAGCCGATTTGATTGAAATCAGTCATATCTGAACCAGATTGATTGGATCTGACAAATCCTTGACTGAAGGAGGTGATCAAATGAGATCCAGAGTTGATTTTCAGCAGCCTTTATGGGGAATTGCACCCTCTCTCTCTCCTCCACATGTGTGGGCTCTCCAGGAAGCTCTGTGGACTGATGTGTCGGTTTATGGGTTGACATGTCAGCTCAATCAGCCCCCTGGTTGACACGTAGGCTCAGTTCAGCTTCAGATTAGCATTGATGGACTCTCCCTCAGCTGTAGTGATCTGTCTCCTTGGGATTTGCGCCCCCCCTGGGCTGGATCTCCTGGTTTTTGTATAAATAAAAGCACAAGCTGCCTCTTCCAAGCTAGTTAGAACTGGGATTGAGGTGTTGTTGCTCTTGTACTGTGTTATTGTTTATTATTTTGGAATAAAGAAGCTTTGGAGGCAAGATCTATGGTGTAATGCTCTTCATGTGTGGATGGTGATTGTCAAATGCTTATGAGGTATAATCTGTGTTATTTATCATTGCTTTTGCTGGTTAATTGTTGGCCTTGAAGGAGAGAGCTCCCTCCTGTTAGGGTAAGAGTTTATTCTAGTTTGATTTATGCTCTTTCTGCTGCTTGTTTTCAGATCTATTGGAGTCGTATGTATTTTAAGTTTAATTGCATGCTTTCCAATTATCTCTTCCAGCAGCACCTATGTTTTAACCATCTGCTTGTGCAAGGATTTCTAAGTTGCAGGGGATCTCGCTTGTAGAAGAGGTTGAGCTGGTTTGCATCTTCCTCATCTTCAAGATATTCTGAATGACATAGTCCCTCGGTGTTCCACCAAAGAAGACTCCAAAGCCCAACATTCCCAGGCTTCCAACACTCTTTCTCTCTCTTTCTCCTTCAAAAAATCAATTTTCTTACCTGGTTACTGTGTTCGAAAGCTTTGTTATCATTTGGATCTATTATATCAAAGTAAAACTTACATAGATCTGATATTTCAAAGTTCATAGTCTAGATCTCAATTCTGAAAAGTATCATTAAGCATTTTAGATCTAGCATAAGGAAATCATTCGTTTTGCATGGCAAGTTAAAGAAAATCAGTAGGTTGCATGCTCTAGATTTCTTTTTATGTTTAAAAAAATATTAAATCCAGCAATCAGTGCATATTTCATTGGCTGCACAAACATCAAGCCAAGATCCCAAGGAAAGCTTGTTTTCCTTGGTTCCTTTTTCACCTGTTTAGCTAGTTTTAACTTAATCTTTTTTGAGGTAAGGTAGGTTGATCCAAAGGTAGTCTTAAAGTGCTTTTGGGCATATGTTATTCTAACATGTTTGCTGGTTTTTAGCAGGTGTAACAGAAAAGAAAAGAAGCTGCTGTTCGAAAGTGGCCTCGGGAGCGTTCAAATCCCCCCATGGGTCTCCCCTTTCACTAAAATTTAAAAATTTTGCAGAGTTGTAAAATCTTGGTTTCATACCGTATAAGGACTGAGAGGTTTCTGATATTTCAGTTTGCTGATATTGTAAATCGCTGCTAATAAAAACGAAAAAGTCTTTTCGAATAGGCTCTTTCGAGCCTATTCACCACCCCCCCTGGGGGGATTTGCGTTCGTGTCTTTTTTTTGCTTTTCGTTTATCTTTTTTTTAATCTAGCGTAGTTCTAATCTGCAGGTTAGTATACTTTGATTTATAATCATTTCCATATTCATATTTGAGGTTTCAAAGTAATTTTAATACTTACCCCACGACTTCCCGATTGACCCGAAAGGGGAAAGAGATGCGTGGTAGGACTAATTAGAAAACCGACATTGTGTATCTTTGTTTTATTTTTCATCAACTGTTTCATCAACTATAATAAAATTAACCCCTCCTTGATTCCCCGATTGAGATCCACTTGGATCGAAAGAGGTTCCTGGAGGGTTTTCTTTTTAACAAGAACACCTATCTTAAAATTTACTAAAATTGACAAGACCCTGGTGTGTATGCTCTGCACTTGGCTGCGGTTTGTCCGATCAGTCAAGCGGCATCAAAAGCACTTGAGTGACTAGAATAATTAGGATTCACTCTCCCAAATTGACAAACCATCAGGTGAAAATCCAACACCTTGATCAAACCATTACGGTGGCAAAATACCCAAAGGAAGCGGGAACTCCTGAAAAGTGACCTCGAGGCGCCGATCTTTGTTACACCTTCGGGTGCATTATGAACAATAGCCTCAGAGACTCCATTCAACCCACATATTCCTTGCGGGTAGCCGTGAAGGTTTAGTTTTGGACATACTCCAAGTACTCTCAGGTATATCTGGAGTCCACCCCTTCCCCTAATTTTAATCAACTCATATTTCACATTAACTTAAAACGTACCAAGAGGCAATCACAAAACATTCACTCCAAGCACATGCAAGTACATTGATTATCTTTTGACTCCATTTTAAGGCACTGGCTATTTTCTTTCTATATATATATATTGTGTCTCAGCATTGTGCTTTCGTGCGCTCATTTTGTATCTTGTCATCTATGGTTGTTTATGGTTAAATTTCAAACTCCTAAGTAACTCATTCAATTTAACATCACCATACTAAATAATTTTGCCTTAGTAACTTAATAGGGTCTACCCCCCTTGGCTTCGTTAGGAGTTGAGCCTAAACGGAGGAGTCAAGAACAAGGTGACAGCTTTGACTCGAGACTTGCCCCCAAGGACACACCGAGTGGCTTGAAGATTTTTGCCACGTGACCCAGGTGTGTGAAAGGCGGCAATAGGGTGTATATATACCCATCTCAATATAAGGCTGGTCATGGCCCAAAAAGAAGATTACACCCATATATTCAACATTCCTCCTTTAATTTGAATAGGGGGCCATTGAGAGAAGACATTACATCACAAGATTTACATCCCCCCTTAACGCTGAAGATAGGCCACATAGAGAAGGCATTACCTATCCTCACCCTTGAATGCCAAATCTCCCACACCTATATGATTCCACAAGCTGGTGAAGGTGGCCTCTGGTAGAAGTATAGAGGAAGAGACTTATGTAGGATGGGATCTAGGTGAATATTTGTAAGGTCCTTGTCATTAAGGTTTTTCTGCGTAGTCATTGTAGTCCTAGTCATTATAGGGGGATCAACATCATAATGTTAAGGAGAGAGAACCACTAATACATGTTGAGAATCATTTGTAGGAAGCACGAAAAAAGATCTTGGTGGATCATGAGTAATAACTTCACCAAAGAAGGTGAGGAAGTACCTAGTTTTTCCAAGAGAATGAGTGGTCATAGGACCATAGATGCCACTATGAACCAACTCAAGAGGCTGAGAAGCATACCTCACACCACTAACCTGAGGCAATCACTTTAAACCATCATCTATGTCTTTTATAACTCATTGATAATTTGATAGGAAGGGTCCATATGTGGGGTGCACAACCAGATGTCCATTGTAAGATGAATCTATCAATTTCAACAATGGCACAAAGAAGAAGTCTCCATGAATTCTTCATAAATCCTCCATAAATCCATAGTATGTGACCTTTTATTTTAAAACGAAGGGAGGGAGCATTTGCCACAAAGGAAGGTTTAAACCCCAGGAAAACCCCTACGAAATCCTAAAAGAAGTGTGTTTGCCTTGATAAATGATTTAAAGTTTATACCCTAGGAAACCCTAGAAAAGTGTGTTGACCTTGAAGGAGGGTTTGAAGTTTAAACTCTAGGAAACAATTAAAAAAGGAGATGATTGGGTTTAAACCCTAGAAAAAACCCTAGAAGAAGAGGTTATAAAAAAACCCCTAGTTTTGCAGTCACAAATAAGCCTTAAGCAATGCCACTAGCCAAAAATAATTTATATCTGCTGTTGAATTGAGTAAGTGAGATTCAATTCCACTTTGTCACCATGTTGAGAATCGCGATTCACAAGAAATATCAAAAGAATAGAACGAAACTAACAGAAACCAAAATTCTGCTGTAGAATTGAGTAAGTGAGATTGACACTAACTCTGTCACTATGTTGAGATTCACAAGAAATATCCAAAGAATAGAATGAAACTAACACAAACCAAAATCCTGCAAGAAAGAGAAGAACAAACCAGTGCTAGGGTGGTGCAACACTTTAAGATATCTCAATGAAAAGGAGAGAAACCCTAGAGAGAGAGAGAACCCATGAAGAAGCGTACCAAAGAGAGAAATAAAAAACCCCAGCACAAGAGAGCACAACACTTGATAGGTGCCCTTAGTCAAATCCCTTTATTAAGAATGAAAGATAATCACATGATTATAAGCTATAATTGAGAGCTGTGTAATATATACACAACTCAAGAGGTAGGGTGCTTTCCCTAAAAGGGGTTATGAGCCTACGTGTACAAGGTCAGCCTTAGCCAAATATAGAAATATAATAATTATTAGAATATAAGTTTGTTTGTGGCCGAAATTGAAGCTTACACACCATGTTCAACACTATCTCTTTGCTCTTGTTAGCTCAATTAGGTGGTGTTTGAGACATTCAAACAATGCCCAGTCATCCAACAGAAGAACAAACCAGCACTAGGGTGGTGCAACACTTTAAGATATCTCAATGAAAAAGAGAGCAACCCTAGAAAGAGAGAGAACCCATGAAGAAGCGTGCCAAAGAGAGAAATAAAAAAACCCCAGTACAAGAGAGCACAACACTTGATAGGTGCCCTTAGGCGAATCCCTTTATTAAGAATGAAAGATAATCATATGATTATAAGCTATTATTGAGAGCTGTGTATATATACGCAACTCAAGAGGTTGGGTGCTTTCCCTAAAAGGGGTTATGAGTCTACGTGTACAAGGTCAGCCTTAGCCAAACATAGAAATATAATAATTATTATAATATAAGTTTGGTTGTGGCTGAAATTGAAGCTTACACCATGTTCAGCACCATCTCTTTGCTCTTGTTAGCTCAGTTAGGTGGTGTTTGAGACATTCAAACAATGCCCAGTCATCCAAGTATACCTCTAGGCACTGATAAATGAAGTCCTTGAAGACATTCATAATGGTTTGTGAAAAACATGATGGTACATTCATTAGTCTAAATGGCATTCTTTGATAAGTGTAGGCTCCCCATTCTGTTGCAAAGGTGGTGAGCCACTAGTCCTTTTCTTAGATGGACACTTGATTGTAACCTGAGTAGCTGTCTACGAATGAAGAGATTTCTTACCTGGCTATAGCTTCAAGCGCTTCCTTTGTGAACTATGTTGGAAATGGATCTCAGATTGTCACTCTGTTTAGCCTCCAAAAGTCCACACAGGTCTGGAGCTTTTCATTTCTATGTTTTCACCATCACAATCAGATAAAGCCATTTGTTTTCTTTATTGAGTAGATGACTCTTGCATCTAGCAATTTATTTTTCTCCTCCTGAACTTTTGTCTTATAATTCTGTTCCTCTTATACAAACTGTCTTATGGGTCTCGCATGTGGCTGCAATTCAATTCTCAGCACATCGTATTCCTTTGGAATACTATTTAAGTCATTGTAATTATAAGCAAAAACATTTGCAAATTCTTTAAACAAGATTGCTTTGGTCATAATCATGTCATCCCAAAGCTCCAATTTCAACATACTCTGGTTCTCATTTTCAATGGCAATATTGATCTTCTTTGTCCTCTCTCTGTCCCACATAATTTTTGTTGATCTGCAGGATGCTGATTGATTTCTCTATTGTCAAACTGCTCCTTTAGATAGTTCTTGGGGACAGGTTCCCCTTCTGCTAATATATGAAATACCATCTTCATTTTAGCCTTTTCTGTATGCTCTTCAATGAAATTGTGCATATTTTTTCAAAATTGTCTTGACACTAGGATTCTGCTGGGTGTCTCCTTGATCCAATTCTGCTTTGAACCTTTGTCAAAACTCTATCTAGTTTCTATTCTGTCTCTTCCTTTCCTAGTCTCAAGATCACTTATACACAAATTCATCAGCTGATCCAACAAGTTTTGGATGACAATCTCATTGACCTTCACTGTCTGCTGATTGAAATGTATCAACTTGAACATATGAGACAATCGTATTATTCCATAATGACCACAGTGCTTCTCACCTTGAGTCTTTGAATCTGCACATGAGCATTACCCTGAGCTTGGCCCAAGTGCCCTTACACCCTTACTAAGACAATGTGCCAGCCACCAGCCATACGCAATATTTTAAAAAATGCTCGGAAATACCCTCGTCTTTTGGTCATCATAAATATGTCAAGTTGCTTCATCAAATCTCTAGTGCTAAATTGGGTCTTTTCCATCCTCATATGGTTTCATCGATTTGTACAATGTCAGCATTGCCTTCTTGACAACTGAATTCTGAACAAGTTTCTTATGTACCTAGTATATAACTCATGATTTTGCAGTGTTCATTCTTCAGCGACCTTGTCCAAGTCCTCTGCAGATGAGGCATTGATGTGCAGTATCCTTGCTTGTCTGGGTTGTGTTCATGTTCTTTTTGCATTGGATATAATTCTCTACATGATTATTCTTCTGTCTGTAATATCAGTCTCCTCTATGTATGCCATCCTCTTATCGAGTGGAACAACAACCTTTCTGTGTTCTTTTTCGAATGTCATTGCTTTTTTATCAGATCATACATGTTTATCATCGCATAGATCCATAGTCTCCAAAATACTACCTGATATGCTTTCCTTGGCAACTTTAGTACTTCAAATCTCACAGTTGTCCTGATCCCATAATCATTTATTTTGACAGTGGTCAGTTTTGCCAGTGGCTGTCATGTATAATGGTCATCACTCCTTATACATATATTATTGTGCTGCAAAGGAGGTTTACTGAGAACTTCCTCTAGTGAACGGTAGAAATAATATTGATTTTTTCTCCCATGTCTCCATTGTATCAAGAATCTTCTTCCCCATACCAAAGCAGGAACTGTCAAACCTTCATTAAAAAACACATTAATCTTACTTACCCAGACTGTATGTTCCTGGGTGTCCTTGCATTCTGCACCTAGTAAACAATTGAAGAAATCATAGATCTTTTGTACGCAACACTTATCCTCTGCCATTGTCTAAGATTGTGCTGTCAAGTCACTAGCTCTTCATCCTTGTGTTTTCCCTGATCTCAACCTTGGACTTCGTTTGCTTTTGATTATCTTCTAAGTCTGTTCTTGTTTGTCCTTTATTGCACAGAACGATTCCTCAAAGATTTGCTTTTGATTATTGTAGTCCACATCGTTGTTGTTTTGTGGTTCTTCATTGTCTGATTCCCTTCCTCTATAATCTCTAAGGTGGGTACTTAAGGCTATGAAGGATTTTTTTTGCTTTGGCTCCTTGTGTGCTTTGATCATCATGCAGTGCTTTGTCAATATGTCTTCCATTTTCTGGCATTTGATCATGTCGTGGTCTCCTGGTCTACACAAGATACAACACAGATGTTTAAGAATGTTATATATGCAGTTCTGTGCCATATGACCCCCACATCCTGCATAAGAAGGAATGTTATTGGAACTACAACTGGAATTGGTACCGAACCAGTCGACCCTAAAAACTGGGATCGGGAAAAAAACGAAACAAAATAGGTGGACCAAAACATACATACAATATTCAAATTTTTGATTAAAAAAATATTGATGTACATCAAAACAATTAGACACAAAATAAGCAAAGTTTTCTCATGTATTTGTATATAGCATGCAAGGTAGATTCAATTGTAAATATCTTGTTCTTTTGGAGGAGCCATGGAGCTCTACGGCCCGGTAAAGGTCCGAAGGAGCAGACCAAAAGGACACATCTTTTTGATTTTTCTTTTCCTTCGGGAATTTTTCTGGGTTTCCGCGCCAACATTCAAGATAGGCAAGCCACATCCTTTCTCTTGCTCAAGTATTGTTCGTACGGAAGTGACAAAGGATGGAGATAGATGAGGTGGATTATGACAGTCCATCCCCAACGAAAACAATCTTTGTTACGGATGAGGAGTTAAGGGGCCGTAATGTCATTACAAGAGGAAATGGGGAAGAGTCGACATATCGCACGCAGGGAACTAATAGCCCGCCATTAATTCCCCTGTCGAAAAATGATGAACCTGGTACAACGAATCATGCCCCATAAGCAAAATCTAAACGCAGTTTAGGGGCCAAACCAAGGAAGGAACTCGCTGTTTTGGTGGTCGGACAGGAAATTGGCATTGAAGAAATTCTAGATTATTTGGCAACAGCTCTGGTTGGAAGATTCTATGGGAAACGCATTGGGGAATCCTCGTTGCGAAGTTGGATGGAGCACAATTGGGGACCGTTCCTAAACCAACTCCCTACCTTTCACATCATGTCGCCAGGATGGATTCTATTTAGGGTTTATTCGGAATTGGACGAACAAAAATTACTGGGGAGACCTTAGAGATGGGGACCTTTAGGTTTAATTTTAAAAAAATGGCTGGTGGATTTTGATGCAAAAAGAGAACCACAAAATCTGCAACATATATGGGTCATTTTGCCTCGTTTGCCTATGATGTTTTGGCAGGAACAAGTTTTGAAAGCGATCGGAGATAAACTGGGAAATTTTATCTCCATGGAAGAAAACTGGGACACAAAGGTTGATAGGCGGTGTGCAAAAATCTTGGTAGAATTGGACTTGCGCGATGGCCTGTACGAAGAAATCAAACTAGAAATGCATGGAAGCATTTGGAATCAGAAATTGGATTATTGGAAAATACCCTTTAGGTGTTTTGCTTGCAAATAGTTGGGACACATTATTCGTGATTGCTCGATCCATGTTCCAAATGTCTAGCCTCGAAGGAAAATTTGGGTGAAAAAGCCATCGGGAGAGACACAAAAGGTGGCAAAGGAAGGAGACGTATCAATAACAAAAGGAAAAAACACAACAGAGGAGCGTGGACAAAACGTAGAACCATGCAAGTTGGTGAACAGTGCGTCAACCTCGTCAACTGATAAGTGCGTTGTCCCCTTTGAAGTCCCCCCTTTTATTAATTCTGTGATGACTGTTTCGCTGGAAAAAGGGAATGCCCTTTTCTCAGGCACCCGACCTTCTCCAGGTTCTTCTCCCAAGGAAGACCTGTCCAAAACAGAAGTTTCAGACACCTCTCCTAGCTACGGAAACCACCTCGAATAGGGCAATCACAAAATTTTACAACACTAGGGCTAGGTTGCCTCAATGAGGAGGAATGAAGAGGCGATACCTAGAGGGTTAAAAACAGATACCCCACCCAAAGTGTTACTAGGAAGAAAGTCTTTGTTATCTAAAGCAAAAAATCAAGCAATGATTGATATAAAAGTTGGAAAACAAGCAACCATCAAAGGGGCCCTTAGGGCGGGTAAATCCATGTTGCCGCCTTTCACACACCTAGGGGGAGGACGTGGCAGAAACCTTTAAGCCACTCAGTGTGTCCTCGGGGGAAAGTCTCGAGTCAAGGTTGTCACCTTGTTCTTGACTCCTCCGTTTAGGCAAACTCCTAACGAAGCCAACGGGGTTAGACCCTAAAAGAGTTGCTAAGGATGATTAGGCTTTAGTGGTGATGGATTTGGATGAGTAAGTTTTTTAGGAGTTTTTAATCAATAGTGGAATACAAGAGATTTGAAAGATAAACTGATTACAACAGCATAAATAGCACAAGGAATTATAAAATTACTCAACTCATAAATCATGCAGATGGAAATAATAAAGATCATTGCCAAAATTAGAAATTGGAGTTGTAAAAATGTGCGTGCTGAAAGATGCTGAAGTAGATGTTTTGCAATTGTCTGTTGGTAAGTTTTAAGTTAATGTGGAAAATGAGTGAATTAACTTAGGGGGAAGGGAACTCCAAATATACCCAAAGGTACGAGGAGTATGTCCAAAACCTTTATCCGATGTGGCTCCTCGCAAGGAATATGCGGTTGGTTGGAGTCTTTGAGACGTGTTCAACACTACACCAACAAGGGTGTAGCCTAATGGTGTCTTGAGG
The DNA here is from genome assembly GCA_001517045.1 of Pseudotsuga menziesii. Classification (NCBI taxonomy): domain Eukaryota; kingdom Viridiplantae; phylum Streptophyta; class Pinopsida; order Pinales; family Pinaceae; genus Pseudotsuga; species Pseudotsuga menziesii. The sequence continues at coordinate 1,192,616 of LPNX010455218.1, read as the reverse complement.
TCACTACCCAGTTGTTGCCGCTTCCTTTGTGGATTTTGCCACCGTAACGAATCAAATCGAGGTGTTGGATTTTCGCCAGGGGAGGTTAATTGAGGTGTGAAAACTAATTAAGCTAGTCACCCATGTTGCTTTTGATGCAACCAACTGTTCGGTCAAACCGCAGCGGTGAAGAGCATACACAACGGAGCCTCGGTAATTTTTAAGGATTTTAACTTTGTAGTGTGTTTGGTTGTTTATTAACATCCCCAAGAATCTCTTTCAGGCTAAATCCCTAGTCGAGAGAGCAAGGGGTGTAAATTACTAAAAATAAATAAAAGCAGTACAAACACAAGGCTTTTCTAATTAATCCTACCACGCATCTCTTTCCCCTTTCGGGTAACTTGGGAAGTCATGGGGTTAGTATTTGTATTACTTTGCAACAAAAATGAAACTGGAAATGACAAAGTATCCAGAACTGTAAAGCAAAACTACACTAACAAAAGAAAAACCATGAAAAAAGTGCATTGACGCAAATCTCCCCAGGGGGATGGGGAGTGGGCTCCCTTTGAAGGAGCCTACTCCAAATATTTTATTATTGTATTTACAATGCTTGAGGTCGATGCCAATGGTCCTTACAGATATGGATCCAAAGGCTTACAGGTTTTTAGAAAAAGACAAGATCAAGAATGGTGCTCCAGGAGGTCTTTGAACAACTTAGATCCTTGATTTTCCGACATCACTTCTCCTTGTCCTGGCGATAAAAATGAAAAAACCAGCCACCTGTAATGCACCAAATGTCCCAAATAAAGCATTAAGAACATAAAAATTTGAGTACTTAAATGCTAAACAATAAGCCTAAGTACTTAATCAATCTAGATCTACTCAGAATAAAGCTTTAAGATTAGGATCTAGCAATATACTTAAATAAATCAGCTTTTGAATAATCTTTTAAAAGAAACTAGTTTACTTAAGCATTTTACAAAGTAATCAGAACCAAAGATAAAGTTTAATTTTGAAGGTGAAGGAACGAAGGAAGAAGGAAGTGCTCAAGCAGAGTGCCCAGATCTAAGTAATCCAGCGGTGGGAAGCAGAGGGACTATGTCTTTCTTAAAAGTGCTTGAAGAATGGTAGATTCAACCGAGATCATCCACTCCAATCAATCTAGGAAACTTGCATCACTAACAATACTTGCACAAAGGGGATCAAATTTGGTATTTCAACAAATGAAGATTGAGAGCATAGTTACATATATCGGCGATATCGCGAGTCATCCCCCTTGGCGATATATTGCCACTAAAAAATCGCGATATTTTCGACATTTTGAATATATCGCGATATATTCAATATGTCGCGATATATTGGGAATATATCGGGATATTTTGGAAAATATCGCCCTGCTAAAAAAATTTGCATAAAATTTGAAAAGCAAATTCATGGGTTAAGTTTTTGGCAGTGTGATTAAACCTAAATATATTAAATTCTTAAAGTAATAAATGGTAGTATTAAATTCTTAAAGTAAAAGTGACATTCTCCTTTACTTTCATTTTCTATCCTTTTACTTTAAATTTTTAACGTTGCCATTAATTGTTTCAGGATGTTTGAGAGTGGTTCCAACCTCATCGAACTTCATATGCAAAAAGTAGAATTTTAGATCCCATTTGGAATTCAAGAGACTTAATAGTTTTCAGGATTTCAAGATTTCAACAATTCCACTGGATTTGATCAAGTATGAGGGTATGGGATTGGCATTTAATCAAGCACATCAACCCATCCCTGTACCTTGATGTTGGTGGCATTGACTATTGAAATCTTTTATCATGACCTTAATAAAAATGTACCCTTCACTCATTAAACATGGGAAGTTTCATCAAAATTGTAGAGTAGTTAGACCTTCCACCATAGCTTAAGCAGTTGGAACTTCCAATTTGATGCCTAACTCATCCAAAGCACCTACAGGACCCCCTACTGCTTCCAGAGGAAGAGTGGTGCTCCTTTCCTATAAAAGGGGTAGAGGGGATTGATGATTCCTACTATTTATTATTGTATTATGTAGTATCTAGATGCCTCATGAGTCATGATGATTAATTTCTTGAGAGACATTTATTTTGATCATGTGATGTGATTTTCTATCATTCCATCAAGAACATATTTCAATATTTTCAGTTTATAACTTTATAGTCGATATGTGATCATGATCCACCATTTGACATCTTATGCATCTTATATATTAGTTGTATTTTCATATTTATGTAGCAATGTGTTTATTTGATGTTGTTGTTGCTTTAGATGTTAAAAAAATTGAAAAAAATGGTTATTTTTGTATTTTTTTAATGCTTTGCGACATTTGCTGATATTTTCCGATATTTTCGCCGTTGCTGCCGATAAATTACATTCCGGACCCTCGGCGATATATTCGCCGACACGATATATGTAACTATGATTGAGAGAGCATAAGTACAACCTAGAATAGTTTGCTACTCCTAGATCTTTATAAGCAGAGAATAGTAAATGAAATCAAACTAGAATCATTTACCCTATATGTTACCAACAATCTTAAGGCCAGATAGATCACCACATTAAGAAAAGAAAAAAGCAACAATACAGTTACCTCATATGCCAGTGACAATATTCATCCATACACTAATGCAACACACTATGGACCTCCAAAGTCTTTCTATTAATCAGAAAAATAATTACAGTACAACGCTTTAAAGCTTGGGCAGAGCCTCCGGTCCTTTGACCATGCAAAACAATGAACCAGGAGCCTTCTTAAAAAGCCAAATGAGAGAGGGGGGGTGCTACCTACACTGAAGATAGAGTGGGAGTTTATCTGAGTGAAGTTGAGTCAATCTGAAGAGGCAATGCCACCTCTTACACACCTAACTCCTACAACCAATCATTAACTACCAACACACATCAACCACTCACCAACATTTGCATTGGCGTCTCCTTCTCCTTTCGCACGAGTTCATGAGATTGGTAAGGTTGATGTCACTTGCACCAATAACATTCGCTACCTCATAAAATTTAAACCAAAGTTCTATTTCTAAAAGTTCAAGCTGAGGAGGGGTCCACTCCTTCCTCCTATCGCTAGCCTCCACACTTTGCTAGCGTGAAGAAACAATTCATGACGTCACTCCTTCATAACATATGCAATCTTAAATCATATTCACTACCATCCTCTTTGGTGTTTAGACATGATATAAATCACAAACCAAAATTTAAATCATTCTAAAATTACCACATGAAGGGGGTCCAACCCACTCTCCAAACGCTAGCTTGTTTGGTGTTTAGCTTGAATCCCTTATATAATTGACGTCACCATCCATTAAAACCAACCACTCAAACTTTTAAACCAAAGTTGAAGATGCTTTACCTCACATGGAGAGGGTCACATGGTTTAGGGAACTTATGCCATGTTAACCCATCACCTTTATATTTTAATATTTTGACTTTTCAACCTTTAACTTTAGTGCCAATATGTTGTAATTTAGCATTAAAATGCCATCTTGATGCACTTTTAGCTGAATAATGCTCCACGGGGTGTTCCGGTTGCCTGAATGATACAAAAAGTTGTCCCTAGGGTAAAGAGGTCGCTCTGAGTGTGAAAACGAGTATCCCCACGCCAAAAACAGGCTCCAAACTTGACTTGTATCACATTTTGAAATTTTTTAATTAAACCATTACAAAATGACCTAATTTTGCGGGAAATTTTTTTTTTTTTCGGAATTAGACGAAACTCTAGGGGGACCTAGCACATGTCCATACGACTCAATTTGAATGCCTAGCATGTTGAAAAACACTGACACGAAGGTTCTAATAACCTCCTAAGGCCTAACCACCAAGACGACTACCCCAACTTTGGAGGTGTGAGTGAAACCTCAGAAATTATTAGTTGTTTGTTGAACAACCAATAATAACCAAGGGAAAAAACACTTTGGGCTAGTCGGCTTAATGCTTAAGTTTGGGAAGTCGAGCCTTTTATACAAATTATCATGCTAGCACATTTTTTACAATTTCCCCAAGGGGGTATGAACATGTGTTACAAAATTTTTCGAACAGACTCCCAGAAAAAGCCTGGCGGACTTCTGAACCTTGAAGAAACAAAAGAAGGATTTCTTTTGAGGAAACATACAACTAATGTTGAAGAGCTTCCACCTTAGAAGAAAAGATGACAGAAGTGATGAAGATTGCAAAGAGTATTCCAAAAAATTTAGTTAAAACATGAAGGTATTTGCAAGGGTTATATACTTGACAAGAATACCAAGGGATCTTTTCTGAGCAATGATAGTAGATCCAAGGGGATCTTGGATCTAGTACATTCAGACACATGCAAATCGATAATAGTGACATCCTTGGATGACTCCTTGAACTATGTGTGATTCTCTCCATAAGACATGAAGACATAAGATGAAGACTTCAGCAAGTTCCAGAAGTTTAGAAGTTGATGAAGAAGATCAAGGTCTTCAGATCAGATGATGAAGCCAAAAACTCTAGTGATTTCTGCAAGGAGACAAAGATCAAGAGGGAGTCAACAAAACAAGCAAAGATAAGTATTTTATACTGTGTAATAAATTTTATTTGCTTGATTTGAATTGTTGTTTTATTGATGAATAACATAACTGTTTGATTTAGTACTGGTTAACCCTTGTGTACATTTCTGTCATGTGTTACAGAATAGGTTCATTGTAAATATTGTGGAAACGAAGATCCGTGATTAAGATCTACCCATGTTCTTATAAGAAGATGCATCCAGTACGACAATTATGCTCAGATCAAGTGTCCTCACCGGATATTGGGGGACAAGAGTACCGAGGAAGCATTCGCAGAAGTGAAGCCAGAGAGAATCCTTGGTTGACCAACATACACCCAGGTGCTGAGGAAGAAGAAGACGAAGATTTGTGATTAAGATCTACCTTGGTAGACATTCATCCTCGGGGCCTGATTCATATGGCTAGAGGAGAATGGCCCAACAAAGGGCAAACAATCTCCCATTATCCTGAGTATATGGTGTGGGGAGATTGGCCCAAGTAGGAAACTCTAGTTGTTCATCCTTCAGGCCTTCAGGAAGAGTCAGTAGAGCTAGTAGAACTAGTGGACCTAGAGATGTTATTGCAGAATGCAGAAAGACATACAACTCCCAGTGATATTTTTAGAGAGAGAACAAAAGACCTCAGAGGTTCTCATGTTATA
>LPNX010455218.1:1144590-1184075 GCA_001517045.1 Pseudotsuga menziesii | reverse complement strand
AACTGAAACATGTGCCCCAATTAGGTCAAGTTTAACCAATGGTGCTAATGACTATAAATAGACTAGATGGACTCCCGATTTAGACATATGACCAAATTTGTACAAGGGAGGATTAATAATCCTAACAATATGGCATTGATGAGTTACATCATTGATTCCAAACCTTTAGTGATGAGGAGGCAACAGGTCTGCAGGTTTGGAAATATATCATTATGAAAGAGTATCAGTCCATCATGAAGAATGATGTGTGAGAGATAGTGCCGAGACCTAAAGGGAAGCCAGTGATGATTTCCAAGTAGATCTACAAGATCAACCATGCAGTTCTAATCAACATGGATAGTATTCAGTGTTCTTGAAAGAGAAGGAGGCTTGTCTCAATAAACCCACTTGGTGGAGATGAAACATTTGAATACATAAAGATCAACAAGTGCAGAAGGCAACAGGTTGCTTCAATGCATGATATTCAGATGCAGAGAGTGCAGAGTGTCCAAATGCAGAGGGAGCAAGATACTCAGATGTAGAAGGAGTAGTATGCTCCAACATAGATTGAGTAGCTGCGATACAACTTGTTGATGATGAAGAGTTTATTCAGACCCAAGCAGGCACCTAGGGTTTAGTACTTGATGAGCTTGGACTTCACCAAAAATGATGTGGATTCCAACCTCTACTACAAGGTTGTTGATGGGGAACATTTGATCTTGGTGATGTATGATTGATGATCTATTCCATTATGGAACAAAGAAGCTCAATGTCAAGTGCAGGGAGTTGTCCTTTGGGTTCAAGATGAAGGGTCTTAGCCTGATGCATTACTTCTTGAGATTAGAAGTGTGGCAGAGACTAAATGAGATCTTCCTTAGACAGAGAGAGTACATAGTTGAGATCATGAGAGATTCAGGATGATGGCTATACCTATGGAATCAAGATTTGGAGAAGCTGAGTGATTCTGCTTCAGATTCAGATCCTATGGATCCTTGATGTGCGGATTTGGAGAAGCTTAAGGGTTCTGTTTCAGATTCAGATTTGATAGATCCTACTATGATGGCAAATCTAGAGAAGGTGAGTGATTCTGCTTCAAGATTCAGATTTTGGTGGGAAGTTGACCTAATCCTTGGTGTGCTTAGTTAACAACAAGCCTGATACTTGCTTTGCAGTAAACACCTTGAGCCAATTTATGATTGAGTCGAGGCATGTATAATGGGTTGAAGCAAAGCATGTGTTGCGGTACCTGCATGGTACATTTGGATATGATCTAAGAGATGTCTCAGGTGATGAAGAGAAGATGTGAAAGATTTACAGATTCTGACTAAGAGGAGTGCAGTGGACGGAAAGAGCATCTTGGGATGTTACTTAAGCTTGAATCAATTATGATATCCTGGATTAGCGGGAAGCAATATTTCCATGGCACTCAGTACAACAAAAGTAGAGCAAATTGTAGTCAGTATCACAAAACTATTTGATCTGGAGATCAAATACCACTTCATCCGAGACATGGTGCAGAAGGGAGTAGTGAAGCTCCAGTACATATCCATAAACAAGCAGATAGCTGACATTCTCACCAAACCTTTGTCTATAGCAAAGTTTGTATACTTCAGGGACAAGCTTGGTGTGATTAGAATGCCTCTCTGAGTGAGAGGCAGTTGATGGATATTCAACATCGTGATGAACAGGCAGACATTCATGAGAGATGAGTGGTCTAGACACTGTGATGGTCTTACAAATGAGCAGGCAGATATTCATGAAAAGATGAATAGCTTAGACATCGTGATGATTAGATAGATGAGTGACAAACATTCACAAGAGGTGAATGACCTAGATACAAAGGTCATAGTACAAATGCATTTGTAGTATAGATACAGTACAATTCCAGATGCAGTACAAGTATCATACAAATGCAAATGTAGTACAAGTATCGTACATATGTAGATGTAGTACAAATGGACATTCTCACCAAGTATGTGTCTTGGCGTGGTGCAGAATATCTCCCTCGCTAAGAGGGAGTGTTGATGTTTCTCCTGGTGCAACATCGGGCAAACATTCACTCACAGATATCCATGCAAATTTGGCTAATGAGGCCATGAGGATTTGGCTGGTAATGAATGATACATTCACGTTCTAGAGTTGAATGGCCTTGGCAGGGGTAGAGACTCTCCCAGTCATATGGTGTGGAGAGTGGACCCAAGGATGTTCTCACATTGACTACTCCTGTAACAGAGTGATCTATACTATATTAGAGTGTTTGAATTGTTCATTTTATTAGGGGCGTTAATCCCCTTATAAAATATACAAGTCTAACCTAATGTTGAATTTGACATGAGCACTAAGAAGTGATTAGGACTTAGTGTGGGTCAAATTAACATTAGGGCTTCTATGCTGTGAATAAATGTGCATGCGACGGAGAAGTATAACATCAACGATGAAGAAATAACCAAAGAAGTCAAGACATTCCATTGAAGAAGTTCTAGAGAAAGTGGAAGGCAAGGAACTTGGAAGGGAAAAATACCCTAGTAAAAGGGGGAACTTGGACCTAGAAGGCAAAAGTTCAAGTCGGCCTTAAGAGTGAAAATCAAGTCAACTAAAGAATATAAATAGAAGCGTTCTCACATTTCATTTGACACGTTCACACATCACATCTTCTCCTCTTCACAAGTCCGCACCTCCAAGGAAGGCCTAACAAAGGCATGAAGCATAATTTTGGGGCTATCTTATTCTCTAATCTTTTGGAAGATTATCTACCCTCATTAGGGTTTCTTGTGAAGGAGGACTAACCTATCTTGTGCTAGGGTTCATCTTCATGCCTGGTATTGTACTTAAATTGGATTAATTTATTATGAGAAAAGTTTGTAAGGTTTTCTCCTGTTTGGGCTTCCTAGGGTAAAATATTTGTGTCTCTTGTGCATGGTTATCTTTTAGTGATCCTAGTTTTTTTTCCGCTGCAAGTGAATAGTAATATGCAATGAAATTGTGGGATGAAATAAATGTATGATTGAATTATTGTGAAATAGTAATCAAGGATTAAAAGTTAGATTAAAATCCAACAGAGACCAATGATGATGGGTTACACAGTCTGTGCTGTTGGGTTTATAAAGGAAGAACCACCAGACATTGCATGTAGTGTTTTCCTTAGTGAAGAATAAACAAATATTTCTAGCAGGCATTCATAATGCGTGTATTCCTAGAAGTTTTAGTGTTTTCTTAGTGTGAAATTACTCACTGCATAGATTTTAACATCCATTAATTAGTTGTTTTCTTAGGGTAGAATACTATTTTGTCAACAAGATATTTGATAGATTAGCGGTAGAGATATGCAATTCTTGGCTGTCCTCGCTTTGTTCTATCAGTTTGTGGCAAAAATGAAAATATGCAGAATGCCAAAAATGTTGTAGAAAAAATGAAAACATAGATCTAGCTATTGGAGTAATGATGATCATTAAATCATCAACCATTTAGTACACATATAACATCAATCATCTAGCAACTATAACTTATAACATTGCCGTCATTTGCCATCAACAAACTCTAACAAATAAAAACCACAAAATGAAATAAAGCATTATATCATTGCCAAAGAGTTGTAAGATGTAATCAACAATCCAAACTTCAAATGTAGGTTCAAGGTTCAAAGTTCAAAGTTCAAAGTTCAAAATGATCATCAAGAACATACCTAACCCGTGCCCAAAACTGACCATCAAGAACAGTCTCCACCTCCTAAAATTCATGTCTATCAGATGCCAATGCAACCTTGTCTTTTAAACCATGCCATGAATCACTAGAGACCATACTAACCAATGCCTCTGTTACCTTCAAAAGGTGCCTGAAGGTGAGGTAATAGCTAGCAAATCTGGTCTTTGCAATCTTAAGCAGCGCCAACCTAGAGTGATTACACAAAATGTGGTGGGCCATGCTATGATTGGTAATAAATTTTATCTTTTTTTCCCTCTCTTGTACAATGTGCCATTCTATTTATAATTAGGGTCCTTCATCTTAATAATATCATGCATCAAAAGGCTCAATGTGTGAACCAAACACCTTGACGACCACTGCCTTGCATTTAGCAACATTATTAGTGATGACTTGAATGACATTGTACGATCCAATCTCTTGAATGGTTTTAATTGAAGATTCTGCAATATTAATACCATTCTTGTAACGTAGTAGTCATGGGATGAAAGGAAGACTGCACTACTAGTAGACACACCAAAAATATTGATCAATGGCCTGCCTTTAACCTTTGTCCAATAATCAGATACTTTGTAAATGGATACCCCATATTCGGTCCAATCATTTGTAAAATGTACTAGAGCATTATGGATTTTGTCTCTTTCCTTGTCAAGTCCCATGGTTTTGGCTTTGTCATACTTGAGGCTCTTGTATCCTTTAGGGGTACCATTGATGGCTTGTACCATTTCATGCCAATACGGTGAGTGAAGAACATTGAATGGTACACCACATGCATAGGGAAACTTGAAAAGTTTTGCACCCACATTATCCCTACAACTTTCGTTTAGGAAATCTGATATTGTTTTAAGCATAGGTGAGGATCCACTACCATGGGGGGATGGGGATCGACAACCATATATTCTATGTGATCCTGAGGTCTCAGATTTAATCCTTGATTTGTTGGATTTGTTTTGCGCGGCCTCCTCTGCCTCCTTGTATTTGTTTCTCTCTTTTCCTGGCACCGGATCACACATTTTGACTCTTGTAGTCTCACCTTCATTCCATGGCATAATCCCACATAGATTCTTTCTCACATGGGTATATGAACTTGTTTAAGTTTGATTACAATTGGGGCATATAAACTTTGTGGTTTTGCCCTCTTTCTCTCGCCTAAGCCTTGTCACATACTTTCACAAGGGTGTTGAAGTTTCTTTGTGTTTTTGTCAATCATCATTGCTAGCTTCATTATCATCATCCTCTTCCATTTCTTCCTCCTCTCTATAGTATGTATTGCTGCTTACTTCTTCCTCCTCGCCATTGTTATTTCAGATTTCCAACACCACCATGAGAATAACTTGCTTCCTGCAATAGAATGATGGAGAAGGAGAAATGGGAAAGAGTGGGAGCGAGAACATTTAAGATTCAACACAGTGGAATTTAAAAAAAAAGCAAACAAAGAGTGGGCTTAGAGCCTACCTCTTTTTCTCTCCAATGGTGATTGAGTGTAACTATGGAATCCTTCAATCTCCCTTCCAAGCTCTTACAAATTCGCTCATTAACAACTAGCAAACAACCCACTCAAAACCCTTGAAAAGAGGAATGAAATGAGAAATAGAATGAGAGAAAATGGAATGAGTGAGTAATTTAATCCACTAAAGGAACCCTAGCCTTGCTTAAAGTTTAAACCAATGATTGGGACATTGTCTTGGTTCCCACAAGCGAGAGAGAAAAAAGAAGTGCCTCTAACCGATGGGAACTAAGGGGGAGCATTTTTTTATCTCTTGGGAGTGTCTAGGGAGTGACCCGGGAGCATTGAGGGAGCGACTTGGGAGTGTTAAGGGGGTGTTCAGGGAGCGATCCGAGAGTGTTGAGGGAGCAATGCTCCATGTTTTGGCACGAGGCATTTTTTTTGCCTAGGGAGTGTGTTCCCAAAAGGGAGTGACCATGAAGTGTGCTCTCAAGAGTGCTTCCTGATTGCTCCCTCTGGGAGCATGCTTCGGGAGCAAAGTGTTGAAACTTGAGGGGGGGTGCTTCCACACAATGTAGGTATTGCCATATTCCTAACCATTCCCATGAAGGTAACTAAGTGGTCATATCCATCAATACTTCTGTCATAGGTCGGAATTGGGATGGATCCATGCTTTTGGGTCTTCTCCTCTCATGATGGACATCCCTGTCCTCATTAAAATAGTCTTCATCATGGATGTGTTGGTTCTCCTGATTTGAATGGTGCTAGTCCTTATATCATTCTCTATAGCGTCTTCTTTGTGGACTCCTCATTAGACTTCTTTGTAGTGGACTTTTTTACGGAGTGGTTCTTCCATTGTCATTCTCTCTTTTTCGATGTCTATCTCTAGGGTCTGCTTGCTCTCTGTCACCAGGGTTTGAAATATCATCTTGCTTCTTCTTTCCCTTATCAACTACATTTCTACCTCCATCAGGTGGTGGGGAGGTAGTAAATTTTGTCCATTATTAAGATTCTCCAAGTGCTCTTCATTTTCTTACTTTTCATGGGAAGGACCCTCTTCTTCCATCTGATTACAAGAACTCTTCTGTGGTGCCATATCTTGCTATTTGATATTTGATTCGATGTACTTGTTTTCATATCCTCAAATCTGAACCACTATCCTTGTCTTAACAATGACTGAATAGCTGTTCTGTCTTCACAGCATTTGATTCAGACTCCTGTCCCGGTCTTCCCAAAATTCGATTTGAACCCTGTTCCATGAGAAGTTCGATTCTTTAGTATTCCATCTCGCCTGGGTTTCTCACCTGCTTAGCCACTAGCCTAATTTGTGTTGGTATGCCCCTTTGTGATTGGGAATTCTCGTCCCTGCACTCAGATAGTCCAACACCAAGTAAACTCTCAAACTCAATGCTCTATCATTAGCCATCGAGTCTGTTGTCATGCCCCCCAAAATGCCATGCACTTAGTGGCCAACATATTGGACATGCACATAACCACTAAGGATAACAGTTAACACTTGCAGATAGATTCTTAACCAAAGAACTGCTATACCATAGAGACTAACGTTATCATTTACCCATTCACTATCACAAGCATTCTCTAGATTATTACCATAAAGAAACAATAACTTGAAAACAACCATAACACCAACTAGAATCTACCGTTATCGCACCGACACAAGGTTTAGAATGGGAAACCCTAGGAAAAGGGGAAAAACCTATTCTGGAAAATATTTTCATTATCAAAACAATTCAATACATTATTGAAATATGCCGTGTTACACCAATTTTGGGGTACGTGGGGATGTGTACCCAGTACATCTAGACAACTCCCCCGCCCCCCCGTCCCCCCCACTGGCTTGGCCAATTTCAGGGTATGACAGGGTACTTTAAGGATAGGACATAGGGAACCCTGCCCAAAATATAAAAAGTATAAAAATATGTTAATGTTTAAATTTTTAAACTTATAAAAATGATTATTGATAAATTAATAATACATACTCGATACATACATGAATGATGATACATACCAATGGCTGTTTAATGTTGAATCCAGTGAAAACATGCTGCAAATCCATCGGCGTTGTGAGTTTTTGGCTACCAAATACATTGTCCAGCACCCAAAATGGGCTAACTACAACAAAATGACCACCCAACACTAGCAGATGATCATTCTGATTTCTTTTTGTGCTTGTTTAGGGTTTATAGAGTGTAGAGAGTGGTGGGGCCAGGTAGAGAAGGGTGGGAAACTATTAATTAGGTTTTAAGGATTAAAAAAAACCTTAAAAAAGGGGTCCACAGGTGGGTACTTCTGTGTGCCCCTCAAGGGCACATGGTAACTTTACACACCCAAATGCAGGGGACACAAATTTTGGGTAATTTGATGTACCCACTAGCATACCCTGAAGTACAGGTACTTTCTAGCATACCCTGCACTGGTACTTATGGGTGCTACCCTGTGCAGAGTTCCCATCTGGAGTGTGTACCCAGGGTTGGGTATGTGTATTTGTAGTTCACCGGGAATATGGCATCTAGCGCAACTCACTCAGATTGACATTAGATGACCTTAAGTACCACTCAAAACCTAGTTTTAAGGCCATGAGAGGTCAGTACAGTAAATGTCCACAGTCCTGAGTTCACTCTCCAAGACAACTCTCTATTACATTTTTTGACTAGTTCTCAATGTTTCCAAGCAAAACACAACCAAATTCTTCAAATAAATCCTAGTCTCTAATGCTCATCACTTGGACCATACAACAAATAGCTTCAAACATATACCTTTTAGTCTACCATAAAATAGAGGGACCATTGATTTACCAACAGACAGAGACCGTCTCTTCTACTAGGTACAAATTTGTCATTAATTCATAATTTGGAACCTTTTGATTTAAACTCTGGTTGATTGAAATAACTAGAGTTAGTTCCTGAGGGTTTAGCTGATGAAATTACAAATTTCATGAAAGAGTTATAATAGGTAAGCCTGCACTTATGTTCTAAAAAAGCACATGTCCTGTTGTTTACTATCAACTAACCCCTTGGTGCTGAAGAAACTAGTTAATAAAATTTTGTTTTGGGCTTTTGTTTGGCTCGACTTTTTAAAGAGTTAAAGCTGCTCTCTTGTTGGAAAATAAAACCTCTCATACATGAATCATAAGCATATGGATATGGGTCTCTATCCAGTACAAGAAAGTGCTAGAGGCAATAACTCAAAATGGTCTAATGTATTGCCAGAGTAGTGACTCTGCTAAACATAAATAAGAGCAATGTTTTTCTTCAGAATGCAAGTGCCATTCCATAAGCTCCAATCATCCCTTATTATATCCTAGTTTGCATTACACCACTGCCTACTCTGTACTCTGGTACAATCTCATGATTAAACTGTTTATGTAATTGACACCCTTCTAAATTGAAGCAACCATATAATTGAATAACTATTTTGTTGCTGAATTGAATAACTTTAAAGCACACTTGTAATCATTTCATCATTTGAGTATCTACATCAACTGTCTGGCAGAATTCTAACCTATAAATATGGATATCTTGTGACTTCCGCCATTGCTTGCCAACGAGATAACGTGTATTCTATTTTTTGATAAATATAATCGTTGTGCATGGCGACTAGGGCTCGTTCTATTCAGGAATTTTGGTAAATATCTTGACAATTGCAATTTGTAAAGTTATAGATTTGAAACAAATCCGGGCTTAACAAGCAAACAAACAAGTTTTAGTAGCCACACTTTGGCCCTATTAGAGTATCAATGCTCCAATGATATCAGGAGTCCAAATTTAATAAAGTGGTATAGTGTGTAGTAAAGTCACATGACTAAGATTTACGTATGGAGAAAATGAAATATCACGATGCATTTAAAGTTTTTGTTATGGACCCAAACTGTAGCAGGTAACAAACCAGCTAGAAATGTGTTGTTATGACTTGAAATAAGAACATGCTAATTTGAATAGCATTGAAATTGGAAAAAACCAATGTTCCACGGAGTTTCTGGGACGGGGGAGCACGGGAGTGGGGAAACACACAAGGGGGACGTGTGGAAGCCACCTCAAATTATAGGGAAATTTTGGGGAAACAAGGGGATGTTGGAGTCAAAAAAATTAATTTAAAATATAAAAATGATAAATCCCAACAATAACTATTTCCATGTAAAAAGTAAAACTAAAAACTAAATTCATATTTATGGAATGTACATCTTTTAGTTATTACCATATCAAATTTCAAATTTGTAAATGATACTGAATTATGTTACTATTACCATGTAAAATCTAAAAACTATTAGCGTTATGCAATGTATATCTAAATTCAAATTTATTTTTGTAAAAGATAATGCAACAAATTCTGAAGTCTGAAATAGTCAAATAGATACTGAATAGTTAACATAGAGAAACTAGGACAATGAAATAGACAAAAGTGAAAAGTCTAATAGTAGATTAAAATTTTGCAAAAAAAACTAAATAATAAAGAGTCAAGGACTATCATTAGTATCTAGTATCTACTATCTATAGTCAAAACAAAAACAATGAAAAGTAACTGAAATGAATCAACATCATGATCAAATAAGCATCAAGGAATGTGCTCCATTGACTCGTGTGAATTTGTGCACTCACCTATTCTTTTGGACCAATTGAAACTCACCTTGCATTGAGAACATGGTCCAACTGCTGTCTATGATGCAACACATAATAGATCCTCCATGAATCAAACTTCTGCAGAGGCCAAGTCCACCCCCAATCCCTCCAATACCATCTTGACATAGCAATGTGTTGGAATTTCGTTCTAGGGCAATTAATGCAAATTCATAAATTTTGCCTCACCCTGGAGATTTCCTGAATCATCCATGTGAACTTTCAGCCTAAGGGCTGATTTGAGATATTTATTTACAACAACAAACAACAAATATATTTCACTTCACTTCAACCCAACACACTAGGCAACACAAGAGAAAATATACCAACATATGCCAACATGTTAAGCATGCAGGGCACACTTTTCCAAGCACACACCATACTTGAAAACCACTTTATTACCTCAATGTCACGTTTATATGGTCAGTGAATTTATTGTTGTTGGTCCATAATATAACTTAATAGGCAATGTTGGGGAAATATTGAAATTTAAAAAAAAATACAAATTTATTTATTTTTGCAAAATTTTAAACATATAAAGCAACAAAAACATTAAACAAACACATTGCCGCTTAAATATGAAAACAAAACTGATATATAAGATGTCAAATGGTACATCACACATTGATACTGAAATATTATATATGTCTTGAGTCATAACCTTGACAAAATGATACAAAATCACAAAACAAAAATTGCTCGGTTGATGGCAATGATAACAACGAATTTCTCCATGTTTGCATGATGGAAAATGGTTACAGTATCTTCAAAGCTCAATCCCCTAACTCACTTTTGCAAAATGAGGGTTAGAAGACAAATAATCTGGTTATAAGGAAAAATTGACGTGAACAAGGCGATAATTTCCAATAACTTGCGATATTTACTGAAATGATCGATATAATTTATAAAGATGAAATTATTGTGATGAATTGTGCAATAATATCGGTGTGGGGTTTAACTTGCGATATATTGACTTATCAGTGATATATCGTCGATAAGTGTAATACTGGTACAGATTTTACAATAGAAAATATGCTCTCTTATAGTTATCTTGCAATTACATGTTAAATCACTTAACAATATCAACCGTAGTTACGTTAAATCAACATGGACAACAAGTGCTGGAAATTAATCAATCACAAAGATGATGCAAGCTGAAATTTAATTATGCAATTATGCAGAATTTGGACAGCTGGAAACTTCATATATATATATATATATATAGAGAGAGAGAGAGAGAGAGAGAGAGAGAGAGAGAGTATATGTACATATCACAACTTTATCTCAAAATTCGTAGTCTCTAGCTCACCATACTCTAGCTATGTAAAACAATGAAAAGCCTTGCCACCACCAAAAGTCTACAACTAGCTAACATAATCACCTGCAAGTCCTCCATGGCTTCAACAAGCTTGTATCATAGAAGATCTCCACATTAGGAGTATTGTCTACCATAGTGTTTGGAACCCCTAGCCATGTTGCATCATGCAAATAGATGGCAAGATAACTCTAGAGTAGTCGTGAAATATACATGTCCATTATAGGGGTTGAGTCCTCAAACCCTATATCTTCAACTCTTGCATCAACAAAATTACCAAAACCTCCATGGAACATCAAGATTAAAATACTTGAGCCTTCTTCCAAGCAAAATATCACACCAAGCTTAAGACTCATTATGTTTATCTCTCCATGATCTTTCCCTAGCCTTACATCTCATAAGAAGAAGGATCGAAAATGATGAAATGCTTTAGCTCCACCCTCTATGCCTTTTACAAGGATAGAAATCCTATTGCAACAACAAAAGGCATCATCATCTTTAACGTCATGTTCTTCTCTGGGTATCACATGCATATCACAAACCCTAGCATCATAAGAGAAAGCCCTAGGATTACACAAGAGCAACCTCTCCATGAACTTCCAAGATGTCTGTCTCCTGTAGTCTTCTCCTAGGGTTTCTCAATGAAGTTGTTCTATCCAAGAAACTTGGTAAACATCTTGACAATTATATGTTAAGTTGTAGATTTGAAACAAGTCTTGGCTTAACAACCAACAAACAATTTTTAGTGGCCACACTTTGGCCTTGTTACGCCTTAGAGTATCTGCAACATTTCTAGATGGATCTACCAAAGTGAGGGGTTTAATTTTTGATGTAAAGGCCAAGTTGAAGCTTTTGCATTGGTTTTGGGGGTTAAATACCCCATATCAGGTCATGGTAGGTCCCCTTGGTTTTATTTCCATGAGCGCTAGCTTAATGGCATTGCCAACTTCCACTTTGATGGGTGGATGGCCCCCATCATGCAGGGCTGTATGCCCATGGGTTGGTGTCCGAGGCTCCTAGGGGTAAACAAGACACATGACTTGGAAGTGATTGCATTTTGTAAAGGGTTCTCACACCCTAATTAGCACACCTCATTTGCTCACTTGGACCTATTTGTTTTAGAAAAAAACCCATTTTCTTGGTCTCTAGACCCATGACGTCATCCTTGAAGATGAGAGCCTACATCCCTAAAGAGGAGGACGTTGAGGGACAAGCATCCGTTGGGGTTAGTTGGGACATGACGTCCACCTTTTGGCTCACTTTTGCGTTTAGTGAAATCTTATTGCATATTTTATTGTTATTTTATGTTATTATAGGGTTGAGTCCCCAAATAGTGGGTGTACAAAACCTTAAAATATTCTAATTTATCATTGACTTGTACGCTTAATTTTGTAATTAGTTGAGGGTTGATTTATATAAATAGAACAACCTCAACTCGTTTGGAAATATAGACAAGGGTTCAAATAATGAAATCTTTTCTTTTCCTCTTGGTATATTGTGGTTCTTAGCTTATGCGCACCTCTTGGAGATGATCTTTCATGCTTGAAGGTTGATTGGAGGAATATCTAGGATTTATTTTGCACATGCTATTGGTTGACACTAGAATGGTTGTACTAACCCAAGCACAAAGGTGACCTAAGGTGAAACTCTTGCTCATCTTTGTTAAACATTAGAAAGTTTAATGGTTCTTTTATGGTACATTACTCTTATGTGTTAGGGTTTCTTGATGATATTTTGTTAACCTTGCATGAGGAGGCCATCTTTTCATAGGGGCTCTCTATTGTATTGGGTCTTGGATTCCTTCTCTTGCCCTAATTAGGCTCTTTTGCCTAAGCCTTGAGGTTGTTAGTTGATACCCTAATTGCAAGTGTTGGAAGCCATTTCTATAGAGGAACGTTGGCTATGACCTCTCAATGCCCTAGGGTTTTAGATAAGAATCTAGTACCTGTCTTCCAACTCTTTTAATAAATTTCTTTTAGCTTTTTAATCAAATTTTGTCATTTTTTATATGCAAAAATACATAAAAACAATATATAGTTGAAAAAACCCCTTAAAATTTGAATATTTTCAAAAAACCAATTTTTTTTTGCAATATGATAATTCTGGTCCACCCATCAAATTCACTCTAGTGGATTTATCCACAAACTATTGAGGGCATCCCAGTTGACCTTGTGCATTGGGAAACATGAAATTGTTTAATTTAGTTTCTTGCAGTTTTTTATAGTTCTGATTGGGCCATCTAGTACGCATTAGGTCACCTAATTACCTCCCCTTCATAACACACTTTTATGAGATAATGCCTTGGGAGGTGTGAAAACCCGCATTGGGATTTGTTAAGTGTACTGAAGTGTTGATATTTACTGATATTGACTGGTAGATTAAATTAACTCCTTTTATATGATCTTTGTGTCTTTGTCATCCATTGTTGACTCCATATAAGGCACTGACCTTAGCTATAAGGCTACTATAGGGGTATTTGTAGGTTGTTGGTGATTGAAGGTACTCATTCCTTGATTAGGGACTCTCTCCTAGGTTAGGAGTTACCCAACGAAGTTGAGGGATTAGGTTGCGGTGACATTGGATCTAAGCTCTCCTTAGCTTATTTTGATTATCCCTTGGTTTACATAACCTAGTTGTGTTAAGATTGCTAGTTCAAACGGTAATAGGGCTTTTTGGAGCATAGTCTTCTCCTAGGGTTTCTTAATGAACTTGTTCTATTAAGGAAAGTTGGTAAACATCTTGACAATTATATGTTAAGTTGTAGATTTGAAACAAGAAAACAAACAATTTTTAGTGGCCACACTTTGGCCATACTGGAGTATCAATGCTCCAATAATATGAGGAGTCAAAATTTAATAAAGTGGTATTGTGTGTGGTAAAGTCACATGGGTAGGAATTAGGTATGGAGAAGATGAAGAATCATGATGCACTTAAGGTTTTTGTTATGGACCCAAATTGTTGCAGGTAACAAATTGACTAGAAATGTGTTGTTATGACTTGAATTAAGAACTTGCTAATTTGAATAGCACTGAAATTGGAAAAAACATAACTAAAAGCATTAATATGGAATTCTAGATTATAATAAGAAATCTGAAAATTTCAAGCATCTGAAACAAACACCCTTTTATTATTGGTTCAGACATTACATAAGATAATGTAAACCTTCTTGAGTAGGTGGGCACCAACTCAGGCCTAAGTCTCCAAGGAAGTATGGGCATTGCAATTGTCTAGGGAATTAGTCTTTCATAAACCACCTTCATAGACCACCACTTGAAGGGATTCTCCCCAAAAACTACTTTAAACTTTGGTTTTAGTGTATTTAAATAGTTTCGTATTCCTTTAAAATAAGGAAAGGTAACAATAGGATTATATAAGAACATTTTTTTCAAAAAATACGTCTTATATTTACATAAAAGTATTTACAAATATCGAATCAAAATGTGGAAGGGTATATACAATGGAACTTATATCCTTTCCTTAAGATTACGAGTGTAGCTATAAAATCTAAATAGGCCACTGCATCTAATGATTATGCATCTTTTATCAGTAAAGCACCCTTAGCCAACAACTAACCGGTGATGTACCTCATCATGCTACACAGTACAAAAAGTAGGTAGAGAACTAACCTACACCTAATCTTTCAAAGAGTAAATAGAGTAGACTTTCTTTCCCTATGATGGTTAAAGTAAAACTTACTTTATGTAACAGTCAATTAGATATTAGACTTAGGCTTTAATAAAGTCACTTTATGACTTTAGTTTATTTTAGGTTTTTATGCTTAAGTTTATTGCTTTTATCACCAGAGAAACCTGCTGCAATAAATAATGATAATGCACAATAAAACAAAAATAACAGAACACATAAGGAATTTTATTGATCGCAGACCACTTCGAGGGCACAACCTCCTTTGAGCAAGCTCAATACAAATAACTCTTGGATATCTTCATTGGCCTCATCACTTACTTATATACTCCCCATGAATGTGGAATAATACAATATACTCACATGACGATTTACAAAGCATATGCGTCTAGCAACAATATACTTAACAAAGTAAAGAGAAGGGTTGACATGGGCTCCTAACATCCCCTCCCTCTTAGAAAAGCTTTGTCCTCAAAGCTTTAGATGTGGAAATTGTTGTTGAATCTGAAGGAGTGGTTCCCAAGTAGCATTCTCTGGTTGCATGTCGTGCCACTGGATTAATGCCGTTGTGATGGATCGAGAGTGAAGTTGACGAGTGTGCATATTGGGGATGGTCTCCGACTTGAAAATGATGGATCCTTCATTATTCAATTTTGGTAAAACAATTTGTGCTTTGATGTTGGCGCCAATAACTTTCTTGAGCCAAGAGACATGAAATACTGGGTGAACGTGAGAAGGAGGAGGAGGTTCCAATTTATAAGCAACATACCCAATATTCTGAAGAACTTTATATGGCCTATAGAACTTTGGAGCTAGCTTATGATGTCCTTTTAGTTTCACGAAGGATTGCTTTTAAGGTTGTAGACGAAGAAAAATCATATAACCATCTTGAAAAGTGCACTTAGAACGGTGCTGATCGGATTGTTGTTTCATTCGGTTTCTTTCCATGTGAATATTTTCCTGCAAAATGTGAAGAATTTGATCGCGGTTTTGAAGAACCGTGTCAACCTGAACTAGTGAATTACTGGGAGTGTATGGACGGAGCACTGGCGGTGCCTAACCATAGACTGCTCCATATGGAGTCATTTTAGATGCAGTGTGGTAGGAGGTATTGTACCACGATTCAATGAGAGGGAGCCACTTTTCCCACTGATGTTGTTGTTCAGAGGTGAAGCAACAAAGATAAGTTTCCAAACATTTGTTGATAACTTCAGTCTGACCATCTATTTGTGGGTGGTACCTTGAAATTCTCTTCAGTTTGGTGCCAGTGTGGTGAAATAGTTCTATCCAAAAATGACTTGTGAAAGTTGCATTGCGGAATATCTGGTCGATGAAAATTTGTGCGACCGAGGAGGTGGTATATTGATGGTCGAGGGCACAAAAATGACTATATTTGGAGTGGTGATCAGCCACAAACAAGATCACTGTCTTCCCGCCATATTTAGGGATACTTTCAATGAAATTCGTCGAAATATCTGTCCAGATCCATGTAGGGATGGGCTTGATATTGGAAGGGACGCTTCCAGGAAGGAGCATAATACGATCGTTGGCTGGTCTTGAAGGTGGCAATCCCATTGGTTAAGCAAATACACATGCATATAGATCCAAAATTTGTTGTAGAGCCAAGGGAGTAGTGGAGATTGCTGATGGTTGCATCTGAATGGAATGGAGCTAAGTGATGACACCATGCACATTATTCTTAAGGAGATTTTCCATGCTATGTGAACTAATGATGCTGAGAGACCCTGGTTGTAAACCTTTCAATGTGTGTTTTTTCCCATTGACTAAAAACTGCATCCAAAGTTCATCAAAATCCCATAAGATGGGTCCAAGTGTGCGTAACCACTGAGCGACCAAAACCACATCACATCCACCTAAGGGAAAGGAAAACATGTCAGAGCACAAGTGACAATCTCCAATAAAGATACACACACTGCGACACTTCCCTTTGCAAGGTAAGGTGCCCCCATTGAAAATCATGGACTTTAAAGCTAGAGCAAGGATGGACAGTGACAATCATCCTGTTTGGTGATCCGGGGGTCAATGAAGTTATGAGTGCTACCATAATCAATGAGTATTGTAAGAGGGATCTTCTTGAAGAAACCCTTGACCCACATGGTTTGCGGGGTGGTGACTCTGGCTAATGCATGGAGATATATATTTGGGTGGTTGTCCTGAGAAGGAGGGTCAACATGTGGCTGCTGAATGTCAACCTGATCATCTACTGGATCCTAAGCATCATCACAACTTATTTCAGGTGGATGAGGAGAAGCCACATCCAAGAGATAGAGATTTTTCTTAGCACATCGATGTCCTTGGTTGAATTTCTCAGCACAATGATAACAGATCCCCTTTTCTCTACGTGCTCGCATATCGACGTCAAACAAATGCTAGATAGGAGCGGTTCTAGGAGCCGACGGATTGGGGTCTTTGGGAAACCACATTTATGAATGGAACAAAAGTGGATTGAGAGCGTTGTTGAGTTATGATCTTGTCCTCCGCCAACTTAGCCAACCCTCGGGCTTCCATCATTGTGCTGGGGCAAAACATTTTAACCTCAGTTTGGATTGAATCCTTCATACCACTGATAAAACAACTCTTGTAGAATGCATAGGACAATCCTTCTGTGTGATTGGCCAATTTCTCAAATTTTGTCTGATACTCTCTCACAGTGCCAGTTTGGAGAAGTTTAGTGAGTGCTCCTATAAAGTCATCAAAAGCACTAGGACCAAATCGTTGCAAAAGGAGTTGACAAAAATATTTCCATTTTGGCTCTTCATGATCCTTCATGTAACAACAAAACCATTGAAGGGCTCCATGTTCCAAATTAAATGATGCAAGTGGGAATTTGGTGACATCAAAAGGGTTATGCAGACTAAAATATTGTTTGGCCTTGTATATCCATCTACTCAAATCATCACCATTGAAGCGACGGAAATCAAGCTTTGGCCCACGAAAATTGATGGAAGAAGAGAGCCTAGTGTCACATAAGTCTCTGATTGACATCTATTGTTCATGGTTGAATGCTGAAGATGGAGGCTAGGATTTTTTTAATCCATATTTTGGAGTTTTTTTTCGTGAGCGAGACAAGTTCCTCTTCCATTTGTTTGTTTGATCCAACGTGGGTGATAACTAGGAGAGATTTTTCGTTTTTTTAACCATGATAGCTCTAGACAGATGCAATTCTCTATTTATAAATTGATAATTGATATGGACCCTAGGTATGTTCGAATTCCTAAAGTTTTAGGGGAGTCACTCGACCACCAATGTTGTCTAATGACTTGTGTATTGGGGCAGTACCCCTCACTCCACGGCTCAGGTACAAATGATAACCGCTTTGCTACAAACAACAACTCTTGGTTTACCTCACGGATGAGAACTATTCAATCAGGTGGGGGTCGTTTTCTTTTTTGCTGGTAGGTCCTCTCAATGGCCAGCTACTTCGGGGTTCTTGTGGTACTCCTCATCATGAGTTTTAGGGCTATGCCTAGGTACTTCCCACAGTTAAGAGGATAAGAGTTATTCCTTGATCCGAACTTGTAATTGAAATGAACAATACAAATGAAAAGAAAAAGAACTACTGCAATAATCACAATGCTGGAAAAAATTGGCAGAATTTCCACCCAGCAAGCCCAAAAAACCTGTAAATAGAATTTGGGTTTTGAGACATTTTTTTTTAAATGAGCATAACCCGATCAATATTGCTCAAAATCTTTATTATAACCTATTGCTGGAACTGGAATAACCGCTCTGCATTTACCCACGTAATCAGAATATAAATATGGTCACACCATCAAAATATTTTCACTCTGCAATTTTCGCGGTTGTCGCCGAAATTATGAAAAACAATTGATTTTAAATCAACGATATTTCCACTTTCTGAACTCCAAATGAGATGATTTTTTTTGAAACTGCATATTTTTTCAAGAGGAATTCCGATTTACAACTTGTTTCTTATTAATCTGCACAAAACTTTCATAAATTGATTTAAATGTCGCCACCCAATTTTGCCCTTTTTTTGCCAAAAAGAAAATTTCCCACTTGTGCCAAGGAAAGTGCTCTGATACCAGATGAGAGAAACCTCCTACAATAAATAATGATAATGCACCATAAAATAGAAATAATACAACATATAATTTTTTTTATTGTAGACCATTTCGAGGGGGAAACCTCCTTTGGGAAAGCTCAATACAAATAACTATTGGATACCTTCATTGGCATCGACACTTACTTATATACCAAGTCTAATCTAAACAACTATTATTCCCATGAATGTGGGATAATACAATATACTCACAGGTCGACTTACAAAAAATATGTGTCCAACAACAATATACTTAATAAATTAAAGAGAAGGGTTGACATGGTTCCTAACATATCCTTCTTTCCCACTTTCATAATGTGGATTGACTAAACCTCACTGTAAACCTTTATAAGAAAGTTTTCAATTTATCATCATTACACAATAAATTATGATAGATATTTCAAGCTATTACTTGGTCTCTTTATGTGTTTGATTTTTGTGATATGGTATCAGAGCTCGGTTCTAGACATCACACAAAAATACTCATTGTCATTATCATCATCCTCATCCTCATCCTCATCATTACCCTCATCATCATCGTCATCATCATCATCCTCATTGTCATCATCATCATCGTCATCATCGTCGTCATCATCATCATCATCCTGATCATCCTCATCCTCATCATTGTCATCATCATCGTCATTGTCATCATCATTATCATCATCGTTGTCATCATTATCGTCATCATTATTTTTACTTATGGATTTTCATTTATAATTGTTTAAACAAATTTATAAAAAAATATTCAATATAAGTTTTAATGTATCATATTGTGATAGTATTCATAATCATAATCCTCATCCTCATTGTCATTACCGTCGTCATCATCATCATCATCATCATCATCCTCATCGTCATCTTCGTTATCATCATCATCATCCCCATCATTTTTGTCTTCATAATTGTCATCAATATCCTCATCGTCACCATCCTCAATGCCATCATGATCATGATCATGATCATCGTCATCGCCATCATCATCCTAGTCCTCATAGTCATTATCATCATCACCACCATCATCATCCTCATCCTCATTGTATTTATCGTCATCATCGTCGTCACCATTATAATCATCATTATCATTATCGTCGTCATCATTGTCATCATCATCCTCATTGTCATGATCATCATCGTCATCATCATTATCATCAACATCGTCTTTATCATCATCCTCATCCTCATCCTCATTCTCATAGTCATCATCATCATCATCATCATCATCCTTATTTCCTTTATCGTCATCATCGTCGCCACCATTATCATCATCAACATCATTACCGTCATCATCATCGCCATCATCATCTTCATTGTCATCATCATTGTCGTCATCGTCATTATCATTAGCATTTTCATAATGATCATCATCCTCCTCCTCCTCATCATCATCATTGTCATCCTCATCGTCATTATCATCATGATCATCGTCATTGTCATCATCATCATCCTCATCCTCGTCGTCGTCATCATCATCATCATCATCATCATCGTCATCATCATCCTCATCCTCATTGTCTTTATCGTCATCATCGTTATCACCATTATCATCATCATCAGCGTCATCATCCTCATTGTCATCATCATCATTGTCATCATCATTATCATCAACATCGTTGTCCTCATTGTCATCATCAACGTCATCATCATAGTCATCATTATTTTTACTTATCATATTTACATTTATAATTGTTTAAAAATAATTCAATATATAAAGCTTTGTATCATATTGTGTTACTATATTATTAGCATTATATATATATATATATATATTAAGCATTATATAAAGCATTTATCATTATTGTTCGATTACCAATGTTTACCATTTCACTGTTCTCATTCGACGTTTACCATTTCACTGTTCACATTTCACGGTTGTAGTAATTGGTTGGAGCTCACGGTTCAAATTTCACGGTTGAAGTTGCAATTGAATGGTTGGATTTCACGGTTCACATTTCATGGTTGGAGATCACAGTTCACATTGCATGATTGGAGCTGTTGGCTTCGGACCCTCTTCGACCCAGTTTTAGTCCCTCCTTGGCGCGCATTAAAGCCCAAGATATCGACCCAACAGAGAAAGGCTTAGTCGGCAGCAGCTACAACCCAGATGCAGTCTCACCCGAGATATCTTTCTATGGGTAACTACCAGAACCAGGTTTCCGCAGTTGGGTGGGGGGAGTTAGGGTCCCTTGGTTTTATACCAAGGTGCCTGGCAAAATCTTATGGGTGGGGTGTTTATACTTATTACATAGTTAAACTACGCTATAACTCACCCTTCGACAGGTATTATAACAACAACCCAATGCAACATATACACATTCAACAACAACAGTGCGACAAATACATATAAACTCGTTCATATGCAAATGCATAAACACATATTAACAATAACATATATATGCAATTCAATCACAATCATCATTCACGCATTTGACATAATACCTAATGTGGAAACCCATCCGGGAAAATCCACAAATGTTCCCTTCATCTGGCATGAGGAATATATGGCACCTTTGGTCTGCGCACTAAGCTACAGACTCTGTTCTATATCTCTCCTTCCTATGTATATAGAATTCTTCCTCCTCTCATGCTCTCTGGTATTCTATCGCTATTCTTTTTCTACTTGACTCTACTATTGATCCGCACATATCCTCTATGAATCTACTATCAATCTACACACAACCTGGATTGACTCACTCTCTTCTACAATCCTGTGCACTCAACTATTGGTTATTCAAATCTTCTCTATGACTTCAACACACTAATAGACAATATAATCATACTATTACTAAACAACCAAATGTTACAGAGACTAACATGACCAGACCCTTCGGAGGCTAACCCGCATACAACTTAGGTTCCTCCTTTTATAGACTCTTACATGTTGCTTTCAGTCGGCTTCATACAATTAGACAACAGGCTGTCTTTCCTTTTCTATCAACACATGACAGTGTGCACTAACGACGTGGCTTATAAAGATGCTTTCATACGTGTGAATTCCGCAGACTCTAGCCGTCTTCGTACCCATGATCTTTTCGAGTTGTCGCTTTCTAGCCATTGTGTCACTGCACGTCTTTTGACATGGTTAACTCCTTCACGTCCTTCCTTGTCGCTTCCTTTCCTTCTTTCGCTGTTCTTCTTCCGTCGTGGCCTCTCTTCTATCGCGGCTTCCTCTTCAATTGCGTCTTTCCTTATCTCTTTATTATTTATCTACTTCCATCCTTCTTATGTTGCACCTTCATTTCTTGCTACTTCTTCTACCTTGCCTTCCTTCCTTTCGCAGCTGCTTTTGTTGTAGATCCTTTTCCTTCTCTCCTTCTTCTGTTCTTCTTTCTTTACCTTTGTTGCGGATCCTTTTACTTCTTGCGACCTGGCTCTTTTCCATCCTTAGGTTGAATTCTAACTGAATTCTTCCCATCTTTCCTTAGTCCCAACATCCCCCCAACAATCACATGTGGCTCATACCGAGCCACGCAAGGCTGTTGTTCCATCTCTTTACTTGTGCCAGCATGACCTTGAAAATCTTGCAAGATTTTCAATACTTTTTATGTCTCATGTCGCACATGTTCCTCCGCTTTCTGCAAATTTTCCACAAGGTCGGAAGTGAGGTGTTCCGACGGTATGAGATTTGCTTCTTGTACTACCCATTGTACCATTTGATATATAAGATGAATAATTCCTATAACTCGTTCAACATCTGCTTGCAACTCTTCAACTTTATCTGCCCATTGTTGTCGGTGGGTACACAACATCGTCACTTGTTGTTGTAATTTCTTCATTTATGTTTCCTTAGCCATTTTTGCTGCTGAGGTCAACTTTCTCATCTCATTCTTCATTTGATTCACATTTGCTTGAACTGTGCGTGACTCCTATGAGAATTTATCTAGTTCTGCATCTTCAACTAAGGCTACCCAAGGATGTGAGACTTGGTCGAAAGCCTTACCACACATTGCTTCTGCTTCTTCTATCCTCTTCGCAGCTTCTGCTACTGCTTTGGTTCCTTCTTCTATCACTTCAGGTGGTGTGCTTGGTCTTATCTACACCTCTAACTCTACGACTTTCTTTCAAATATCTTCTGCTATTTCTCCAAGTCGAATGACGTTGGATTTTGGAAACATTTCTTCTATTATGCCTTCTTCTACAAAATTTGTACATGCAAGGGATACAACTTTGTCAATCCTCTGTCTATTTTCTTCCCACATCTTTGTCTTCTGATCGACCTCTTGTAATTCCTTCTTCATCTTATTAATACTCTTATTCACAACTTTCACCTATTTAATCAAGGCACCTTCTCTTAGTTTCATTTCTGCGACTGCGACATTTTGTAGTGCATATACCTCAGTCATGCACATTTGCAAAAAATATATGGTTACCAGCACTATGCTTTTGGTGACATCATTATATTTTTGGGTTCCCAAATCAAGCACTTCTCTTGACACATGCATTCTAATCGATGGAACCGATACTAGTATTTTAGTTGGGCGCTCTTCGGAATTTCTCGGTATATCCCACGACCCAGTTTTCTTTGGAGTATAATCCACTGCAATTCTAACCTATTCAACAACTTTACATAATAATTTAATAAAATCCATAATAGTACCTATAACCTCCGTCTTTTGCTTGTCTATTCTCTGAAATCTTGTCTCTGTGATTTCTACCAGCGCTTTAATGAGCTGCGTCAAATATTCCTCATCAATGCTGACGATATTGGTAGTTCTGTCAGCCTTTCTCTTTTTCTTTCATTTAGACTCCACTTGCTCGATATCATCCTCCTTTCCTTTCTTTTCTACATCTTGATCTGTCGGAGTCAAAATTGACCTGCTTTGAGTCAGATCCTGATCTTGTGCATCGTCTTGCGGGTCCTTTTCTTGATATTTCTGATGTGACGATGTTGGTTTTTCCTGGTCCTGGTCATCAGCTGTTGTTTGGTATTCTAAAACAGGGACATGCTATTCCTTAGGCCATTAATCAACAATGGATTCAAGTTCCTCTTCAGTTAGTAAAATTTTTGTCGCCAACCAATGGCGTTGTGAGTCTTTTCGTGGATGTCTCATAACATAATGCAGCCCGATATGAAACTTAATGATTCGGAAGAACTGGCTAACAATGCCCTCGTCAAGTCTCGTATGCTTCTGTACCTGATCCCTTGTGGCCTCTCCATGCATAAAAAAATAAAAATTATTATCCTGCATACTTTCCTTGTTTTTATGTGTGAACCAAATATTATGGTATCTGGCTCCCCTGCAGCGGACTGGTATATCCATGGGTTGATAGTGTGGTGGGTCAGACCATACATCAAATGAAATCAAAACTAACAACTAGGCATAGTAGAAAGGTTTACCACTTTCCTATGACAGAGATGCGTCTCCTCATTAGAGGAAATTTGGGGTCTAAAATGATCCTTATAAGAAAATGTGCCAAAAATAAATTTTGTGAGTTGGAATTCAAGAACCAATAGAATTTCAATAAAATGAGTCAACCATAATGGTTGAATTGACATATTTGTCGTAAAAGAAAACTACTTTTTTTGTTCGTATTTTCGACATATCTCCCTGTGTTTTTACTCAAATTTTAAGCGAGAGAGCTCGTTGGATGCGGAATTTAATTCCGAATCCAACGAGTACCCACAATGCATACTTTTGACAGACCCCACTACCCAAAAACAATAAATACCTGAAAAAATGTGATGATGACATCATCATCACGTTTTTTCAGGTATTTCTTGTTTTTGGGGTAGCGGGGTCCATCAGAAGTATGTAGTGTGGGTACTCGTTGGATATGGAATTAAAATCCGCATCCAACGAGCTCTTCCACTCAGAATTTGAGTAAAAACACAAGGAGATATGTCAAAAATAGGAACACAAAAAGTAGTTTTTTCATTCGTCCTCCAAAATTAATAACTATTATTTTATTATTTTAACTATTATTTTATTATTTTCCTTAGGAGGCCCATTTAGACCTCAAATTTCCTCTAATGTAGC
Source organism: Pseudotsuga menziesii (assembly GCA_001517045.1). Taxonomy (NCBI): domain Eukaryota; kingdom Viridiplantae; phylum Streptophyta; class Pinopsida; order Pinales; family Pinaceae; genus Pseudotsuga; species Pseudotsuga menziesii. The sequence goes on along the minus strand of LPNX010455218.1, from coordinate 1,159,297 downwards.
AATTCATTCAACAAAAATTGTGGCCAATTAATATGAACTCCCTCCGCAAAGAGTTCAGCTAGTGCAACCGCACCTACAATACAAAGGGTCGGTCAAAGTTTGCACAACATTTTACAGGATAATACCTTCGCAACAAAGCGAACGATATAGTCATTAATGGAAAATATGAGGAACCCACTGTTGGTCCTAATCAAGTCATACTTGTCGTTAACCCTTGCTATCATCACTATTTCCTGGTCTTTTCGTAGATATGGTACTGGGTCTATACCTGATAGTGGGAGACCTGTTATTGCTGCAATTAGCTCAACATACACAGAATATACCTTATCTAGCCAAATAAATCCTCCATGAAATGATACCAGTAATTATCGGACAAAGGTATTCACTTCTGCACCACGACCGAAGTGTGGCATGTATAGTAACGATAACAGTACAGACTATTCAAGTCCTCTCGCCCATTCCTTTGGGATGAACTGCTTCGACAAATACGATGTGGCCTACACATATACCATACAATTCTTCTTGTCCAAGTATTTCTGTTTCTTGATGTCGTGATCAACAAGGGATAACTTCTGCAGGTTTGGAAAAATATTTTCCATAACTTAATTTCTTGTGGCACCAATGACACGACCAATGGAGCCCCCAACTTCTTTAGAATTGTCACCTTTGGGGCATCCGAATTCCTTGGTGGGATATATGGTGGTAACAAATTTATGGTATCAGAGTCTTCATCCTCCTCACGCACTGGTGGTGGTGTTGGTGGTGCCATTGCTTTCAATTTCCGCTTCTTGTTACATGTGCGCTTCCCCCATGTAGTTTCAGAGGGACCTGGTAGGTTTGCAGAAGATTTTTCGGATATCTTGAATGAAGTGGTTGGAACTTTCTCAGCCTGTTGTTGTGCTAGTTGCAACTTCAGATTCAATAGTTGAACTAGCATTAGAGATATAAATAACCATGCTCTAAGTAACCTGCTTCGTATTTTTGAAGTTGCAGGAAACAATTGCTCGTATATGGTGCAAAAATAATGAAATGACTTTGTCGTGAAGGTTTATAGCATGTAGCAACTCTCCCCCTAGCCATTTGTCACACACGTGAGGCATCAATATAAAGGAATTTGTCTTTTCAGTCACATGGGTACATTATTCAGATAATTAAGGAAACTTTTATATACACTGCCATTTAACTGGAACATCAAGTGTTAGTTATTGGCATAAATATAGACATGACCCTAAAGCACGTCGTTAGTTTTCCTTGTATTTTTCAAATTAATTCCCTCCAACTGTCGTATCGGGAATGACTGACATCCAACTGTCATATCTGTGCTGGTCGTATTTCTTGCGAAAACATCACACTCCTTGTGGCATGCTTTATTCCCTTCGCCAGATCTTCTTTTCTTGTGGCATACAATTTGTCTTCACCGTAAATTTTTGGTCTGCACCAGACACCGAGTATGCAAGACTTCATTTTTTTACTTTGGCATACTAGCAGTCTGGGAACAAAATTTGTCCTCTTCATTTCCCTTTTTCTCTTTTCCTCCTTTTTTTTGGTAATTTTTATAATTTTTTAAATTTTTTATGCGACTAAGTCACAGTTATTATGATACGAATTCAACTGACTTCCATTCACCAATCCTTGGACCTCTGTTCCATTTAACTTCTGCAATTTCACTACTCCTCCATCAGTGATCTTTGTAACTTTATATGGTCCTAACCAATGTGTTCTCAACTTTCGTATATGTTTGAAAATTTTTCTGTCATACATAAGAACAAGTCCTCCAACCTCAAAGTGCTTGCTCTTAATGCGTCGATCATGCCATGATTTTTTCCTTTGTTTTTCAACATTTTAATGAAAGTCTATGAAAAAACGTTCTTCTTCCAGGTGCACAATTTGCAACAATATTTCTTTGACAACATCACCATTTTTCATCTCTGTGATCGCAACACTTCTTAAGATCGAGACAATATACTCCATAAGCATCACAACTTCTTTCTCATACACCAACCGAAATGGAGTTTGTCCTATCAATTTAGTACAATTCGCGCGATATGCCCATAACACTGCTGAGACTTTATGATCACAGTCATGTCTTTAAATGTTGCAAACCTTTGACAATGCATTCTCTAGATTTTTTTTAAAGGCTTCCACAACTCCATTTGCTTGAGGGTGATAAGGTGTTGTCCTTCTATGCTGAATATGGAATTCCTCTATGATTTCTGCAACCAGCTGGTTGAAAAAGTGCGTACCTTGGTCAATTATTAAAATATCTGGTCATCCAAATCGTGTCATGCCATTCTCAAATAAAAAATTTGCAGTAGTCGCAACATTACAATACTTTACTGGTGCTGCTTCATCCCATCTGGTTAAGTAGTCAGTGGCAGTAATAATATATCATGCACCTATGCGCTTTCCTGTCGGACTGATGGACCCCACAAAATCAACAACCCATTTATCAAATGCTTGCAGATTTATTTGAGGTACTAATGGAATTTCATCTCGTCGCGACAACTTTCCCATCCTTTGACATACATCATAGCTGCGACAATAATCCCGGGAATCCGCATGCATGGTGGGCCACCATAATCCTACTTGCAAAATATTGACCACTGTAGCTTTCCCTACATAGTGGACTCCTGCAACACCAACATGCGCTTCATTTAATATCAATGGTCGCCCGTGCTCCAAAATGGAACGATGAAGAATCTCATCAGGACCCATTTTATACAATTGTCCAACGATCAACTGGAAAGCCACAACTCACACAACCAATTGTTTCTTCTGCGCATGGGTGAATTCAGCTTACATAAAACCCATACTAAAAAATTGTATGGTATCTCCATAATCATCATCAAACATAGTTATAAAAAAAATTGCACATCAGGGAGATTATCATCCAGGTTACTAGGATCTTCACCACTTTCTATCCTTGAAAGATGGTCTGTTCAATCGATCGGGTCTAACAATTATCTCAAAATCAAATTCCTGGAAGAGGAGAAGCCATCAATAGATCTCTTCCCCCAACACTAGCTTATTAACCAAGTATTTCAATGCAAAATGGTCAGTGTACATCTTAAAATGTCCATCGAGCAAATAATGTTTCAATTTTTGCAGCGCATATACCATCACTAAACCTTCTCTTTCCATTGTGGTATAATTTTTCTCTGTAGTTAATAACTTTTTGCTAGCGAAGGAAATGGGATGATCGATGGATATTTCACCAGGCTGCATCAGTACCACGCTGAGCGCGGAAGACGATGTGTTGACATGGACATGAAACTCCTTTTTTCAATATGGGAATACAATTATTTGCGTAGTAGCCATCTTGTTTTCCAATTTGTCCAGACTCTCTTGGTAGCTCTCTGTCCATTAAAATTTAACGTATTTTTTCAAAATATTTTCCATTAGAGCAATGACCTCCTCATATCCTTTAATAGTTTTTCTATAGTATCCAGTGTGTTCTAGTGTTGTTCTCAACTGTTTAAATGTAGTAGCTGGTAGTAGATCGAGAATGATCACAATTTTGGTCGGATCGACCAAAATTCCATCACGATAGAATACATTGCCTAATAGGGCTCCAAATGGGGCACAAAATATACATTTCTTAAAATTAAGTGAAATTTGATAATGGCGACAATGTTCCAACATCATTCTAAGGATCTCAATATGGTCCTTTATGATCCCAAAAACTGTCCAATCATCGAAGTAGACTTCAATAAATTTATGTATAAAATATTGAAATGCAACTAATACAATTTTGGAAAAAATCACAGGGGAATTCTTAAGTCCAAAAGGCATTACCGTATACTGGAAACATCCCCACTCTATCGCAAACGTAGTCTTATGCAATTCTGATACGATGGTAACCAGAAAATACATCAGTGAACGAGTACATTTCTTGTCCTCCGACACTCTCTAATACTTCATATGTGAATGGAGTCGAAAACGTGTCATGCAAACAATCATCATTCAACTTTCTCAGGTCAACACAAATTCTTACTTCGCTTGTGGTCTTCTTGTCCTGCAACACTACTAGAATAATCCATTTTGATTCCTCAATAGGTTTTATAACACTTGCCTCTAGCATTCATTCCAATTCATCCTTGACCTTTTCTTTATATCGCAGATTCAATATGTAAGGTTTCTATTTGACTGGTTTTGCATCGGGTTGTAAAGGTATCTTCATCTTGCCGAGATCTTCGACTATCCCCTTCATTTCTGAGAATTCGGTAGGGAACATATCCTGAAACTCATGTAATAAGTTAGTGATATTTCCTACAGTCTCTTCATCCCAATAATCTCCAATATTCACGAACTTTGGATTTTCAGGCGAACCAATATTAACTTTCTTCATCTTGAGTGGACTTAGGAATTGGTTACTAAAATTACCAAACCCTTCCACTACACGCATACCCTTTAACTCAGGTATGTTTATGTCGAGTGGGTAATCATTATCCGATTCTCCCGTCACATTGTAGCAATCCATCCAATGGTGGATTGTTGTGCTGCATTGATGGAAATTTGTCACTGCGATAGGGATTTCCTCAAATATCTTCTCTTTCATTCTTTGTAGTGCAACATCAATTGTTGGGTGATCATCTGCAAAATGGAATGTATGTGTGAAACTAGTAGTTATCTCTTTCCACTAAAGATTTCCTTGTCATGGTTCAACAAATGTATACGAATTCCTCGGTATCATATCTAGTGTATGTATTAAGTGATGAACCCATTCTTGTCGCAGGTATTCCTTCCATGTCCTGCGACAATGCTCAACATGTTCAACAAGATTTGTCAATCATGTATATGTTAAGATTTCATATGCTTAGCTAGATATCATTAGTGTTTAATTCAAATTCACAACAATAACATATGCAGAATCACTGAAAGAAACAAAATCACAAGATAGACACAGATTTATCCTAGTAAATCCTTAAGGGGAAGAAAACCCAAAAAACATTCCTCTATATAGATGTATAAGATAAAACCAAAAAACAGGTAATCCTCCTCCTTGGTAGTATGTCTCTCTCTCTCTCTCTCCTATGCGCTATACATAAGTGAGTGTGTGTGTTCAAATGAGGAACACAACTCCTGTATTTATACTCTTTCTGTCACTTGACTTTTAACCGAACAAGTCAGCCCCACTAAACTAACTGGGTTGACTTCACCTAGGAAGACTCAAAATACTAGTATATTATATTCATTAGGGTACTATTGAACTAACTTAAAATGGAGGTTATACCTCATGACTCTATGATGACCAAATACAATAGTAACATCCTGACGGAGGAATACGGCATCTCCTTTGGGGTACATCAGTAAAATACATTTAGAATATTCTTCAAAGTTACAATATTTAACACTCCCCCTTAAGGAGAAGGGTATTCTATTGACAACAACATCATCAATGAGAGAGAGAAGGCATCTTCACATTATCAAGGTAATACATCTATACGTCATAGGAAGTTTTCAACAATCATCAGCAAATGGAACAGTTACTAGAATATATTCAATATCTTCAGTACTAGAACATTATCTTATACAACACCAGGTATTCATATTTTGCAACACTCGATCACTTGATCCTTTGCAACAACACCTTGATCTTTCGATCCCTAGTAGCAACACTTCGATCTTCTCAATCCGTTGTAGCAGCACTTTGATCTTCTTGATCCTTTGCAACAACACTTCGATATTCTTGATCATTTGCAAAAACACTTTGATCTTCTTGATCCTTTGCAACAACCTTTTGTTCTTCTTGATCCTTTGCAACATCACTTCGATCTTCTTGATCCTTTGCAGCAATACTTTGATCTTCTTGATCCTTTGTAGTAGCACTTCTATCTTCTTGATCCTTTGTCACAATACTATGTGCAGTACACATGATATCTTGGCGAGATGATAAATCCATATAACTTTAGGACATATGTCCAAGGTTGATGCAATCCTTATCAACCTACTCCCCTTAACGAGGAGGGTCCATAGCATCTAAAAAATGGATCGTTTGAAAATGAATGCAGGACCACATTGTCTACAACTGAATGTAGATCTCGTCCGCAAATGAATGCAGAACCTATCGTCTGCAAGGACTCATCATAGACTATCCTCAGCCTGTTAGAGATAGGACCACTCTGAAGTGAGTGTTATTTTCTATGAGATCTACAAGTGAATGTAGGAAAACTCTCCATGCGAGAGTGTCATCTGAAACTGGATTCATATCTCATATGCAATTGAATGCAATAATTGTCATCCGTAAGGGCTCATCGTAGACCATCCTCATATTGTTAAATCTATGAGAACTCCCAAGCGATTGTTATTTTCTATGGCATCTACAACTGAATGTAGGAACACTCTCCATGTGAGAGTATTGTCTGCAGGACCATCCTCAACGAGTAAAGGCTAGGACCACTCTCAATAAGAGAGTGTTATTATCTATAAGACCATCCTCAAAAGAGGATAATATCATCCACAAGTGAATGTCGGACCTCATCAACATCTGTAGGATCCCTTGGCGTCTTTTTTACTTGAACATCACTGCCAATCATCACTCCCTCTTTTTCAGGGAGGTTTGTATCATCAACCTTCTCCCCCTTTCGAGGAGGGTTCGTATCATCATCGTTCCTTCATGCAACGAATGTCTGTAACATCATCATTACTGTTCCTCCTTACGAGGAAGGATCTATATCATCATCACTGTTCCTCGTTACGATGAAAGTCTTCAGCATCATCATCACTATTCCTCCTTATGAGGAAAGTATTTTCAGACTACACCAAGCTTGTCACTAAAGTATTCAAAATTTACTCGAGATAGAGGCTTGGTCATCACATCAAAAACTTGGTCATCGATACTCACATACTAGAGTTTTATAGCTCCCTTATGTACCATATCCCTTATGTAAAAATATCAGATTTATATGTGCTTTGATTTATCATGGAACACATGATTCTCTGTCATCTTTATACAAATCTGGTTGTCACATAGAATCATTGTGGTGATCAAATCCATGTCAAATAGACTCGACATCAGCTTCCGAAGCCATATGGCTTCACAACTAGCGGAGCAAGCTTCTACGTACTCTGCTTCAGTCCTACTGAGAGCAACACTGGACCGTTTCTTGCTAAAACATGATTTTATGGATGATCCGAGACAATAACATCCACCTAAGGTGATTTTTCTATCCATGACACTTCCTTCCCAATCTGAATCCTTATATCCATACAATCCGTAGTCATGATATCTATCATAGTATAGTCCAAAGTCTATCATACCTTTTAGGTACCTCATCACATGATTTATAGCTACCAGGTGAACACATCTAGGTTTAATTAGATACTGACTCAGGATGTTCACAACAAAGCACATATATGGCCTAGTATTTGTCAAATAAAAGAACGACCCAATAATTTGTCTGTACTAAGTCACATCCACTAACTCTGATGATTCATTAGATAACAACTTCATGTTGGTATCCATGGGTGTGGCCATGGATTTATAATCCAACATACCAAATATTTTTAAGATTTCCACTGCATACTTTCCCTGGTTCAAAAATATTCCTTCTGGGCTCTACCACACTTCTAGCTCGAGAAAATAGTGCATCAATCCAAGATCTTTCATCTTGAATTCTTCAGATAGATTCTTCTTGCTTTCTGCAATCTGTTTCTCATTTCCCTTTAGAAATAGATCATCCACATATGGTAATAATATGATAGGTTCATCATCCATAACCTTAAGGAAGAGGTTAGGATCAACTTTACTTTTGGTAAATCCCAAGCTTGTCAATAAGCTATCTTTTCTTCCATACCAAGCTTTAGGAGTCTGCTTCAGTACATACATAGCCTTATTTAACTTACATACACGAGTCAATCTATCTTCGACTTCGAATCCTTGTGGTTGTTTGATGTATACTTATTCCCTAATCACACCATTCATGAAGGCCATCTTTACATCCATTTGATGTAGATTCCACTTCATCATGGAAGAAAGTGCCATTATGGTTTTGATGGAAGTGTACCTTGATACTAGCACAAATTTCTCTTCATAATCAATTCCCTCTTTCTGAGAGAATCCTCTAGCCACAAATCTTGCCTTGTATTTTTTGATATTTCCATCACTAGCATGTTTTATCTTGTAGATCCACTTAGAAGATACCATACTCTTTCTTTCTGGTATGGGTACTATATCCCAAACATCATTCTTCATTATTGACTGGTATTCTTTCGTCATTGCTTCTACCTATTCTTTATTTTGTATAGCTTCCTTATAACTGGTAGGTTCTTGATCTACAAGATCACACATCAAAGATACATAGTTGGAGAATGGATTTGATCTATTGCTTGTTCTTGTGGAGCCTTCTGAATCTCCATAATTCTTTGCTTCTTGTATGATTTATCTTACCCAAGAAGGTTTTCTCTTTCATATTATATCCATAGTAGGGGGTTCCTAAGTTTCTAGCATATCATGATCTTCTGATGCTACTATTTTAGGAGAGGGTTTCAACTTCTACCTTTTTGGGAGGTAAATCCTTTTCATGTACTTCTTCAAGCTGACACCTTCTGGATTTCTTAAGGGTTTTTCTTCATTAAATTTTACATCCCTACTAATATTTATATGATGGAATCCTAAAATGTATATACTGAAGGATTTGGAGACTGAAAGTTTTCCAAGAACCCCAACCCGGTTTCAAGCCTTTTGGATTCTCTGCATAGTTTAATTTCCAAACCTTCTATGCACAAATTTTAAGCAAAATTTGAGTGAAACTGAAACACATGAAGTTCCTTTTCCAAAATTAAACAATTCAGAAAAATTTCTTTTCTACCAAAATTTCAAACTCAGAAGTTTTCAGACAACCAAACACACATGAAAATAACACAGGTGTTTTTGACCAATGATCCAGGATAAAATCCCTAAGGGAAAACCTGTTTCAGAGAGAGAGAGATTTATTATTTCTTCAGTAAAATACATAAATCAAACAACAATACTTATCGAATTTTATTCTCGAAAACAAAACCCTTTATTGTTGATTTTTTCCTCGATTTCTGTGCCAATTTCACCTTGGAAAATGTGCGGTACAGACAGAATTAAGTTTTGTACTTGCACCTTGATTTTTGTGCCTGATTTGATTGCCTTGAAATCTATGCAATACGTATTGCACGGTATGACATCTGTACACCTCGAAAACTATGTCGATTCCATACAGTTGTATGGTCATAAAAAACTATGCAAAAAACGTCGAAATTCGTGCCCTCGAATTCTATGAAGGTACCTCGAAAAATGTTCCATGTCCATACTATTGTATGGTCCTTGAATTCAGTGCTACCTTGAAATTCATGCCCTATCTGCTGGTATCACTCCTCAATTTTTGTGCCCAATTTTCCTTCTCGATTTGTGTGCTAAAAACTTATTTCTCTCTCCTGGTTTTGAAAAACTCTTCAAACCCTCTCTTTCTCTTTTCTTCTTCTCTAAAAAAAAAACTCTTTTGGAAATGAACACAATGAATATGAAATGCCTTTCCCTAGCCCTTTTTGTTCATGGTAACTTCCTCTTTCAATCTAATGGTTAAGATTAGATTAGATGAAGGGTTCACATTAAATGCTCCATTAAATATTAATTAAATGACATTTAGTGTACCTCATGTCATTTAATAAAGTTAGAACAACCCCTTTTAGAATAATCAATCACTTAACTTTATTTAAATATGAACTTAGGAAAACCATGACTTAGCCTTTTTAATAAAGTCACTTTAAAAACATAAAGTACTTCTCACTTCATTAAATGGAAATTGACTAAGGGTCACAACTTAAGTTCCTTGTCCACCCCAAGGCAATTCTAGGTGGACAAACACTTCTTAGGTAACTTTTCAACACTCCCTCTTATCGAGGAAGGTGTTTTTCACCACTCCCAACTTATCTCTGAAGTAGACATGCTTCCCTCTACCCAAATCCTTTGTGAGAATGTCAACCACCTTCTCATCTGTAGAAACATACTGCAACTGAACAACCCCTCTCTAAACATAGTGTCTGATAAAGTGAAATTTGATCTCTATATGCTTCGACTTGTCATGAAATACCGGATTGTCAGAGAGCTTGATGCAACTCTGATTATCACAATGTATAACTGTAGGACTCAGCTCCTAATCAAATAAGTCCACCATCAACTTGCGAAGCCACAATTCCTCACAACTATCCTGACTAGCTGCCATATACTCAGCCTCAATAGAACTCAATGCCATAAAATTTTTCTTCCTGATGAACCATGAGACAACTGTCAAACCCAAGCTGAAGAAACAACCATAAGTGCTCTTCTAGTTCGAAACACTACCTACCCAATCAGAATCAACTGTACTTGTAAGATATCTCAATATGTGTTTTACAGTAGTCCAATGCACTCTCCTGGGCTCCACCATTAACTAACTGAGAGTTTTCACTGCAAAAATAATATCTGGTTTGGTGTTGACCATATACATCAACGAACCAATAAGCTGACGATATAGAGTAGGGTCCACGAACTCTCCCTCAGAAGCATGAAGCTTCATCTAGTTGGTGATCATGGGTCTACGATCAGTCATTTCAAATCTCTTTAGAACATCTGCAACATATTTTCCTTTCCCCAGGAAAACATGTCTATCCTCTTGCCAAACCTCCATCCCCAAATAATAGTTCATCAACCCAAGGTCAGTCATCTCGAACTATGAAGGAATATCCTTCTTGCAAGCATCAATCAGGTGATCTCCCCCAGTAATGAACAAGTCATCAAAAAATAGTGGAATAATAAGTGGAACACCACCAACCAAAATGTAGTATAGGTTGGGATTCACTTCACTCTTCTGAAACCCAATCGAAAGCAAGTAGGAATCGATCCTAGAATACCAACCCTGAGGGGATTGCGTCAAACCATACAAGGCCTTTTTCAACTTGCCAACATGAGAATCTCTCCCATACACCTCAAAGCATTGTGGCTGCTACATATACACCTCCTCCTATAGAAAACTGTTGAGAAAAGAGGTTTTCACATCCATCTTATGGATCTTCCAAACCATATATGCCACAATGGAGATGACTGCTCTGATCGAAGAAAATCTGGCCAATGGCGCAAAGGTCTCATCATAGTCAAATCCCTCTACCTCTGAGAACCCATGCACAACGAAACAAGCATTGAACTTCTCAATGCTGCCATCCACAACATGCTTTATCTTGTAAAGCCACTTGGAAGTCACGACTGAATTCCCCTCTGGTCTCGAAACCACTTCGCACACCCCATTATTCATGATGGAATTGTACTCTTCCATCATGGAATCTCTCCAAACTTGGTGTATGTAATCCTCCTCATAAGTGGAAGGAATGGTGTCATGCATGCTAGTCACCTATGCCATATAGATGGGAAATCTCTCAGGTTCCTTGCTCTCTTTGACCTCCCTCTTGGGTGGTCCAACTGACTCCTCGGATTCCTTCATAAGCTCCTTAAGACAAATTGGATTTCTCTTCCTTGAGGAAGCATCTTGTCTTAGACTCTTCTGTACCTCCTCATCATACATCTATCTCCTTGAAGAAGTACCAACAACCTGAGAACCTGTCCCTGGTGAACCTGAACCTATACCAAGAGGACTCAAATCACCTGAAGTTGTTAGCTGTGAACCTGTCCCTGTACCATAAGTCCATGTGGAATGATCCCCTGAGACTAAAGAACCTGTAACCTGTGACCTTGTCGCACATGGAACTGGTGATCCTGTACTCTGACTCACTGAACTCTGAAATGTCACCTGTGGAGTACTCTGCCGCTCCTCGATCTCCGAATCTAGAGACCTCTTGAAGGCTTTCTCCTCCTCAAACTTCAAATCCCTCCTTACCACAACTTTCCTCTATGTAGGAAGGAATATGAGAAAAGCCTTCGATGTCTCATCATAACCAACAAAGATACCCTACTCACCTTTAGACACCTACTTTGTCCTCTTCTTAGAAAGGACATGAGAGTACGTAAGGCAACCAAAAGTCTAAAAGTGACCTATCTTAGGAACTTTCCTTGTAAACATCTCCTCAGGAGTTTTGCACCCCAAGGAACGGTGCAGACTCCTATTCATAACATAAACAACAGTACTATAGGCCTCTGCCCATAGAAATAAAGGAAGACTCTGATCATACAACATGGCCCTACCTGCACCCACTATCGAAAGGTTATTCCTTTCAACCACTCCATTATGTTGTGGAGTGTAAGGAACTGTCAACTACCTCTTGATTCCCTCTTGCGAAAAATACTCATTGAATTCATGGGAAGTATACTCACCCCCATTTTATTACTGAACTACCTTGATCTTCTTTCCTATATGGTTCTCCACAAGAGCTTTGAACTCTTGGAAACGAAGCAAGACCTCCTCTGATCTCTTGCTTCTAAGGAAATAGATCTAGGTCTTCCTGGAAAATTCGTTGATGAATGTGACATAATACTCATATCATGTCAAAGAGGTATACGACATGGGACCACATAAATCAGAATGTATCAGCTGAAGCATTCCCTATGATCTAGAATCACTGCTTGGAAAATATTTCTTGGTGTACTTTCCCAAAGCACACACTCTACAAACACCACTCAACTTTGTGCTGAACTGTGGCATACCTGTCGTCATCTCTCTCAACATACTCAAATTTGGATGGTGAAGATGGGCCATCATCCTGTGACATAGCTCACACAACTCATTGCTTCTCTGAGTGTGTGACAATGAATAATGTTGCTCGAAGAGAAGCTTGTACATTTTCGTGCATATGAATCCAATCACATGTGAATCATATGGACGTACTGCCTTGGGAAATATGTGAACTTTCTCATCAAGGGCATATACACCAAAGCCTCTGTCCTCAATAATGGAAACTGAAACAAGGTTCTTCTTCAACCCAGGGACATACAACACATCCCTCAGAAACATAGGCTGCATGGAATCCTTGCCAAAATGGACAGTCCCATGCCCAACTGTGCTCACCACTATGTTAAATTTTCATATGCTAAGCTAGATCATTTGTATTTCATTTCAATTTCATAACAAAAGCATAAAAATAGGATCACTGAAATATAGAAAAGCACAACCATACAAAAGGAGAACACAAAGATTTATCCTGGGAAAAACCTAAAGAGAAAAACCCAGCAAAAGCTTCCTCAATATAGATGCCCCAAAAGATAAAAGATAAAACCAACAAGGTGATCAAAGCCTGATCCTCCTCCTTCTCCATCTACTTCTCTTCTCCACTAATGCGCTACACAAGTGAGTGTGTGTGTGTCTCAAATGAGGAGCACCACACCTCTATTTATATTCATCCATTCACTTGAATTAACTCATCCGACATGTAGGCTCGAGTTAATCATGTAGGCTCGAGTTACACATGTAGGCTCAAGTAACCACACTGGGGTGCTAATGACCCACCTTTACAAATAGAGGGGACAACCTCATGACTCTTATTAGTTCTTCTGATTAGAAGCATCGGGGTACAAGATAATACAAGTGGTTCTCCCGGTAGGACCATCGGGGACGACAAAAGATACATATAGAATATTCTTTGAAGTTACAATATTTCAACACTCCCCCTTAACGAGAAGGGTATTCTACAACAACATCAACAACAACAATAGTAGGAGAGGAAATCATCAACATCATCAGGGTAACACATCTATAAATCATTGGAAGCTTTTCAACATCATATAGTCTTCGTCTTCAATATTTGATGACAGTAACTCTTTAATCAACATCAACATATTTTGACCTTTTGATTAGCAACATCTTCAACACTTTGATCTTTCGATCAACAACATCTTCAGCAGCATCTTTAGCACTTAGATCTTTCGATCAGCAGCAACATCTTCAGCACTTTGACCTTTCGATCAGCAGCATCTTCGGCACTTTGACCTTTCAATCAGCAACATTTTCAGCAACATCTTCAACACTTTGACCTTTCGATCAGCAGCAACATCTTCAACACTTTAACCTTTCAATCATCAGCAATATCTTCAGCATTTTGATCAGCAATATCTTCAGCACTTTGATCTTTTGATCAGCAAAGACATCTTTAGCATTTTGACCTTTCGATAAGCAACATCATCACATTCTGATTAGTAACATCATGACCAACACCATCATCATACTTCAACTCTCGAACAGAATCATCATCATCATATTCTGATCTTTTGATCAGTATGTCGTCATCATCACATACTGATCATCATTATCGTCACACTCTGATCTTTCGATCAGTACATCATCATCATCATACTCTTGATCGTTAGATCAGTACATCATCATCATACTCTGATATTTTGATCAGTACATCATCATCATCATAAAAACATCATCATCATAAAACATCATTATGATCAAAACATTCAACATCATCAAAACATCAAAATATCATCATCATCACACTCTGATCTTTCGATCAGTACATCATCATCATCATAAAATCATTATCATCAAAACATCAACATCATCATCATCAAAACATCAACATGATCCTTCCTTTCGGAATTACGGGATCAACATGTCTGTGGTACTCAGACGATCCTTCCTGTCGAAATTACAGGATTTAGGTCTTTATGGAGTTACTAACGATCCTTCCTTTTGGAATTATGGGATCAACACATTTGTGGAGCTCAGACGATCCTTTCTTTTAGAATTACGGGATCAAGTCTTTACGAAGCTACTAACGATCCTTCCTTTCGGAATTACGGGATTTGGGT
>LPNX010455218.1:1119385-1144414 GCA_001517045.1 Pseudotsuga menziesii | reverse complement strand
AATCCTTCCTGTTGGAATTACGGGATCAAGTCTTTACGGAGCTACCAACGATCCTTCCTTTCAGAATTACAGGATTTAGGTCTTTACGGAGTTACTAACGGTCCTTCCTTTCGGAATTACGGGATCAACACATCTGTGGAACTTAGACAATCCTTCCTATTGGAATTATGGGATCAATTCAATGATCCTTCCTTTCGGAATTATGGGATCAACACATTTGTGGAACTCAGACAATCCTTCCTATTGGAATTATGGGATCAATTCAATGATCCTTCCTTTCGGAATTATGGGATTTAGGTCTTTACGGAGTTACTAATTATCCTTCCTTTCGAAATTACGGGATCAACATAGTTGTGGAACTCAGACAATCCTTCCTATTGGAATTATGGGATCAACACACGTTCTCGAGTACCGAAGTCACTGGATCTATTCTGAACCGAGGTTCAAGGATGATACAATCCTACTACCTTCTCGATGACCGAAGTTCACCGGATCCATTCTGAACCAAAGTTCAAGGATGATACAATCCTGCCACCTTCTCGATGATCGAAGTTCACCGGATCCATTCTGAACCGAAGTCCAAGGATGATACAATCCTGCCACCTTCTCGATGACCAAAGTTCACCGGATCCGTTCTGAACCGAATTTCAAGGATGATACAATCTTGCCACCTTCTTGATGACCGAAGTTCACCGGATCCGTTCTAAACCGAAGTTCAAGGATGATACAATCCTGCTACATTCTCGATGACCAAGGTCACCGGATCACTTTTGGACATATGTCCTAGGATGATACAATCCCTCTTCATTCTCGAAGACCGAGGTCTCCGGATCACTTCTGGACATATGTCCCAGGTTGATACAATCCCATTGCAACATCACTACTCTCCCTTTCAAGGAAGGTCTTTCCAAACCACACCAAACTTGTCTCGAAAGTGTTCGAACTTTACTTGTGACAGGGGCTTCATCAGCACATCGCCATCTAAACCATCATCATATACATCTTCAGTATGTGAATACTGAACTATCACCATCTGTATCTCCAGTATGTGAATACTAAAAGCATCATCTATATCTTCAGTATGGGAATACTAAAACATCATCATCTGCATCGTTATCTTGTATGTAGAAATATCGGATTTCTATGTGTTATGATGGAACACAGGGTTATCTGTTATCACAACTCTCATTATCACAAAGAATCAATGTAGTATCCATCTTCAGGTCAAGGAGACCTGATATCAGCTTCCGAAGCCATATGGCTTCACAACTTAGCAGAGAAATCTGCTATGTATTCTGCTTTTGTTGTTCTAAGAGAAACACTGGACTGTTTCCTGCTAAACCATGAACTCATAGCAGACCCCAAACAAAAGCATCTACTTGATGTGCTTTTCCAGTCTGAAATACTTCCAACCCAATCTGCATCTGTATAGCCATATAATCTATAGTCATGGCTACCATCATAGTATAGACCAAGGTCTATAGTCCCTTTCAGATATCTCATCACATGTTTTGCAGCTACTAGGTGAACCCATCTTGGTTGAACAAGATATTGACTTAAGGTGTTCACAGCAAAACAAATGTCTGGTCTGGTATTTGTTAAGTACATCAATGACCCAATGATCTGTCTGTAATGAGTCGCATCTACTAACTCTGATGAGTCATCATTTAACAGCTTCAGGTTGGAGTCCATGGGTGTGGCCATGGATTTGCATTCCAACATATTTAATATCTTCAATATCTCTACCGCATACTTTACCTAGTTGAGAAATATTTCTTCTGAACTTTGTCATATTTCCAGACCTAGGAAATAGTGCATTAACCCAAGGTCTTTCATCTCAAATTCTTCTGCTAGTTTCTTCTTGCTTTCCATGATCTGTTTCTCCTTCTTTGTCAAGAATAAGTCATCCACATATAATAACAGGATGATAGTTTCATCTTCTACAACCTTGAGATAAAGGTTAGGATCAACGTTACTCTTGGTAAAACCCATAATTGACAGGAAACTGCCATACCAAGCTCTGGGAGCTTGCTTCATGCCATAGAGGCCCTTCTTCAACTTACATATATGAGTCCATCTGTCTTCAACTTCAAATCCTTTCGATGTAAAACTCTTCCCCAATCATACCATTAAGGAAGGATTATCTTTACTTCATCATGGAAGCAACTACCATCATAGTTCTGAAGGAAGTGTACCTTGCTTCCTGGAGTAAGTGTCTCTTCAAAATTAATTCCCTCTTTCTTATAGAAACCTCTAGCCACAAGTCTTTCCTTAATTCTATTAGCGACATATTTTATCTTGCAAATCCATTTGTAAGATACCACATGCTTTCTTTCTGGTTTGAGTATTATATCCCAAACATCATCATAACATCTTCCATGATTTCGTCTTGTTAGATCATCAACATATCCTAGTCTTTTGCATTCAACTTTGAAGGTTGGAACCCACTTTACTCTTGGTAAAGCCTCGATCCATCAGGAAGCTGTCCATCATGTCGTACCGTGTCGAACTCAGATATCTTCTGTAGTCACTCCCCTTGAAGTGGAGTATTATCTTCCTTCTTCATTCTGTATAGGTGATTCTATGCTTGATATATACTGGTCAATAGAGTATGTCATGTCATAGTCTATTCTTTCTGAGGCAAATCACGATTCTTGCTTTGTACACTTGTTCTTGCAGATCCATATGGAAGATACTACGTACTTCCCTTTATGTCTCGAAATTATATCATATACATCATTCCCCATAATCAACTGTTATTCTTTGATCATAGCTTCTTTCATAGCATTTTTTTCTTCATCTTGAGTTATCTCTCATACCCATGGTGGTCTTCATCCTTCGAGGTGGATCTACCGCTCTTTGAAGCTCTTTCTTTCGTCATGGTGTCTCTGACCCTGGGAGCTTCAGATTCATGTTTTTTGAATTGTCATCACTTGTTCTTCGAAGCAAGTCTTGTCCTTCTTTTCTTTTAGGAGGTTGTACAGGACCTTTCCCATCACATGCATGCAAACAACACATCAACTGAATATAATCAAATGCATAACAAAACAATATCATTAAATGACAATTGAATACTTATCTTTTGTTTGTTTCATGGGTAGACTCCTTCTTGATCATTCTGCTTCATCATCTTCTTCATCCATGAAATCATCATTTCTTATCCAAATGATAAGATGGATAAGAGGTTCGTCAAGAATTGAATTCTTCATATTCCTCATCGCTTGAGGGATCTTCTTTGAATGGTGAGAGCTTAATCTTCAATTTGCTCCCATCTTTCTTCTTCTCTTCTTATGAGATGAGCTTCTTCTTCTTCCCAGAGTCAACTGAAAGTAATCAGTTCCTTTTGGCACACATTCCTCACATTAATGAATCCCATGATCATGGGAGGCCATTCTCTGCTTCTTCTTCTATCGCTTCAAGATGTTATGCATTCTAGATCTTCACATTCTTCAACTGTTTTCTCAAATCCATATTCTGAATTATGTTCTTATCTTCAAATAGCTTGATCAAGGAATCAAACATCTTCGATGTATTTAGGGAAGACACTTGTGGTACAAGTTGATCCGTGATTGAATCAACAATGATCTTCTTGGCCTTGATCAAGTTCTTCTTGTGTAAGGCTTTGAGGCTCATCTCCCTCTAGAACTGGAACCTCTCTACTCATGTAGGTGTCCAATTCATTTTCTTCAGAGAGATCAAATACTTCCATGCTTGGAAGTTTTCAACTTCACCAAGCTTATCATCAAGCTGATGTGATAGATCACTTTGAAATGAGAACCTCAAATGCAAATAGCAAAAGATTAGATCTTACCGATTTGAGGTGTCCGTCTTGCTTCCGGAGCTGGCTGATTTAGGGTTTGTCAGAGAAACCCTAATTTTAAAAACTTTGAATCTTTCAGATTTGATTGGATAGAAATATATATCTCTTCAAATGGAGCTGTCCAATGTACTCCTTTTCTGAAAACAGTGGAGGGAAGCTCCTGGAACAGGAAGCCCTAGTTTTCCAATTTCTTCTGCAGAAATGCCTGTTACTGTTTCTGTGATATCTATGAAATTACCACTCCTCTTTGTCTAAAATTTCGCACTGAGGTAACCTCACATGTCCCTGATCCAACACCATAGTTTTCATTAGAATTGGGTTCACCAATTGGGATTTATGATCATGTTTCCAAGGTGACTTGTTACAGGACTGTTCAGAACAGTGAAGTTGTACGACATGCCACATGTCACTGGTTCATCTTCAGGTTTGGAAATTTGGACCAAAGAAATTAAATTCCGTTCTATTTCTAGAACATCTTCAGGAATTCCATTTGTACCTTTGTATCCCACGCTAAATAAATTCTCCCCAGGTGTCCTGTTTAGGGATGAATTCTGGAAGAGGCTGGAACCCTAACTTAGAGGGATCATATCTCCCAGAATGTAGCGAATATGAGGCTGAATTTTGGATAAAGTGTAAATCAGAATTTTATCTTTGGCCTCTGCATATTTCAACTCCTAATACTTCTCCAATCTTAGGATACAACGAATGTACACAAATTTAGTAGTTTTAGTATTTAGGGTTTTTCCAGATCAGGGTCAAACTAGGGTTTGACTTTCCCAGAGTTTCACCCAACCAAATTTCTTGATCCAGGTCTCTTAAATTCTATTTTGATGAGGAGAATAATTCTATGCTGGGCTCACTAAAAAATTATTCTTCTGTAGAAAGCTCTAATTTTCCGCACCAAAACTGAAAATGCTCGGAATCAAATTCCGCTTCAAGAGAAAGATGCGCCCTTCAATGGAGAGTCAGTCTAGCCTTATTTTGCTAATCGATCATGGATAGAGACCCAAAAAATAAGAAGCCCTATATTCTTTATCTGCACAATGTCTTCTTTTAGGGTGGCTCTGATTCCATGTTAAATTTTCATATGCTAAGCTAGATCATTAGTATTTCATTTCGATTTCATAACAGAAGCATATAAATAGGATCATTGAAAGATAGACAAGCACAACCATACAAAAGGAGAACACAAATATTTATCCTGGGAAAACCCTAAAGGGAAAAACCCAGCAAAAGCTTCCTCAATATAGATGCCCCAAAAGATAAAAGATAAAACCAACAAGGAGATCAAAGCCTGATCCTCCTCCTTCTCCAACTACTTCTCTTCTCCACTAATGCGCTACACAAGTGAGAGTGTGGGTGTCTCAAATGAGGAGCACCACACCTCTATTTATATTCATCCATTCACTTGAATTAACTCATCTGACATGTAGGCTCGAGTTAATCATGCAGGCTCGAGTTACACATGTAGGCTCAAGTAACCACACTGGGGTGCTAATGACCCACCTTTACAAATAGAGGGGACAACCTCATGAATTTTATTAGTTCTTTATATTAGAAGCATCGGGGTACAAGATAATACAAGTGGTTCTCCCGGTAGGACCATCAGGGACCACAAAAGATACATATAGAATATTCTTCGAAGTTACAATATTTGAACACACTGTGTCATCTCCTAATACAATGTCCAACTCCCCGTCTATCTCTGACATATCTGAAAAACATATCACGATCACCTGTCATGTGATTGGAAGCTCCACTATCAATGTACCAAGTGGAGGAAGTAGTGGTAGCACTCAATGAATTCCCAACAATCATGGAATGCTCCATGTAGCCCTGAAAGTCCCTACTGGTGATAGAAGAATCTCTCTCAACACTATTACCTACAAAGAGAGAAAAGTATCTCTCAAATCTCACAACAAACTCATCAATATATGCTGAATCTGTTGTCTTCTATTTCTTCTTCTTCTTGTTTGGAAACTGTCCAAGATAGTGTCCCATCTTTTGACATGTAAATCATTTCACGTTGCTCATGTCCTTCTTCTCCCCATCATGCTGTTTGGCCCTATCCTTGGAACCCTTCTTGAACTTCTTCTTCTTCTTTCCCTTTGCTGATAATGCAACATTCTACTCATCATCCATATGATGTGATGAAATTCCTTGTAAGTAACATCTCCGTGTCTCCTCTTGTGTGAGATCATCCTACAATTGATCCCATGTGGACATGTTCTCCCTACCAATGATAGTCTGTACAAACATGACCCACTGCTAAGTCACACCAGTTAGTATTGTATGCACCATCTTAGCGTTCCCTATTACCTCACCTATGGTTGCAAGCTCATCTCTTACCTATGTGATATTGGTAAGATATGATGCCATGCCTTCCCCTTTTCCCATGTGAACACTCTTCAACTTCTCCCTCAATACCATATTCTTGTTTTCATTTGAACTCTGGTAAATATTTGTTAAAGTTGTCCACATTTGAAATGCATGATCTTTTGTTGATATGTGAGGGATTACATGATCCTTCATGGAATCAAGTATAACCTTCCTTTCCCTCACATCCCTCTTCATGAAGGATGCCTTATCAATCGCATCAGCAGGTACTCCTACAGGATTATTTGTTATACTATGAACTATATCCCATATTTCATTTTCTTCAAGTATCAAGCTAATTCTAGCCTTCCATGGGCTAAAATTTGCGTCCCCATCTAATCCATCTTCAAATCTAATACCAAACACCATGGATACAACCTGTAACTTCAAGCAAGCTATTCAAGAATTTCTTTTCTCCAAAACCCTATTTTCTGAATGTTCAAATTCTGAATTTTAAAGTGCTATGATACCATGAACCTTTTCCAAGAACCCCAACCTGGTTTCAAGCCTTTTGGCTTCTTTGAATAGTTTAATTCCCAAGCCCTCTATGCACAAATTTTAAACAAAATTTGACTGAAACTGAAACACATGAAGTTCTTTTTCCAAAATTAAACAATTCAGAAATTTTTATTTTCTACCAAAATTTCAAACTCGGAAATTTTCAGACAACCAAATAAACATGAAAATAACACAGTTGTTTTTGACCAATGGTATAGGATACAACCCCTAAGGGAGAACCTATTAATGAGAAGGAGAGATTTATTATTTGTTTAGTAAAACACAAAAATCAAACAACAATACTTATTGAATTTTCTTCTCGAAAACCGAACCCTTTATTGCTGAAATTTTTCCTCAATTTCTATGCCAATTTCACCTTGGAAAATGTGCTATACGAAGATAATTAAATTTTGTACTTTCACCTTGATTTTTGTGCCTGATTTGACTGCTTGGAAATATGTGGAATCCGTACTGTATGGTATGACAACCGTACACCTCGAAAACTGTGCTGATTTCGTATTATTGTACGGTCCTAAAAATTGTGCAAAAAGCTCAAAATTCGTGCCCCTGAATTCTGTGCAAGTACCTCAAAAAATGTTCCATGTCTGTACTGTTGTATGGTCCTCAAATTCTATGTAGCCTCGAAATTTGTGCCTTGTCTATTGGAATCACTCCTCGTTTTTTGTGCCCAATTTTCCTTCTTGATTTGTGTGATGAAAATTATTTTCTCTCTCCTGGTTTTGAAAAACTCTTCAAACCCTCTCTTTCTTTTTTCTTCTTCTCTCTAAAATAAATCTCTTTTGGAAATGAACACAATAAATGATGAAATTCCTTGCCCTAGGCCTTTTTTTTCATGGTAACTTCCTCTTTCAATCTAATGGTCAAGATTAGATTAGATGAAGGTTCACATTAAATGCTCCATTAAATATTAATTAAATGACATTTAGTGCACCTCATTTCGTTTAATAAATTTAGAACAACCCCTTTTAAAATAATCACTCACTTAACTTTATTTAAATATGAACTTAGGAAAACTATGACTTATCCTTTTTAATAAAGTCACTTTAAAAACATAAAGTACTTCTCACTTCATTAAATGGAAATTGACTAGCGGTTACAACTTAAGTGTCCTGGTGCACCCCAAGGCAAGTCTAGGTGGACAAACACTTCCTAGGTAACGTTTCAACATAGACTTCACAATACTCAATAAATATTCCCTTCTTTTTGGAAGGATCCAACTTGGTTCTCTTTTCTTTTGGAATGAAAACATATGCTTGGACAACCAAATATCTTGAGATGGCTCTCTTTAGGTTTATTTCCTATATACATTTCTTTAGGAGTCTTGAACCCAAGGGCATTGTGAGATAATCTATTATGCACATACACATCTGTTCTTGCTGCTTCAACTCATAGATGCATGGGAAGGTTTCGATCATGAATCATTGTCTTCACTGATTCCATAATGGTTCTATTCTTTCTTTCTGCAACACCATTCAGTTGGGGATTGTAGGGAGTGGTTAGTTTCCTCTTGATTCCAGCTTCTTTGCAAAAGGATTCAAGTTCTTTTGAAGTATATTCTCCACAATTATCTGATCTAAGTGTCTTGATTCTTCTTTTTGAATGGTTCTCTATCAAGGATTTAAATTCCTTGAACTTACCAAACACTTCACTCTTTTCCTTCAATAAGTATATCCATGTATTTCTTGAATAAACATCAATAAATGTAACATAGTATTCATATCCAATTAAATATGTGGAGGGTACAGGACCAAATACATCATAGTTAATTAATCCCAACGTACCTTTGGTCTTTGTTTCACTCTTCGGAAATAGATTCTTGATGTTATTTCCTCTTGCACATACTTTGCAAGTACCTTCATGATCGATCTTCAATATGGTAAACCTGTTACCACTTTTCTCACATAGGGTAATTCTTTGTAGTTGATGTGAGCAAGCCTTCTATGCCATAGTTCACTTGAGCTAGTGGTCTCATGGACAAGGGCTGTTTTTGGATGTTCCTTGAGTTTGTACAATCCTCCTTCTTCTTCACCAATGACCACAGCATCTTCAAGTGTCTTTCCTTTGGTACACATGAGTACTTGTCCATCTATAAAGGAAACTCTATATCCTTTCTTATCTAATTTTAAGATGGAAAGTAAGTTCTTTTTCAAACCTAGTACATATAGTACTTCCTTCATCTTCATGGAGGTTCCAGAGTCAAGCTTGTAGCTTGATTCATCAATTTCTTTGATGGGATATTTATAGTCATCTCCTAACGATACTTTATGAGGAGAGTTATTCTCTTCAAGTCTTGACAGAGTTTTCTTCTTTATGTTCTTTGAAGCACCACTATCAATAAGCCATGTATCTTCTCTAGGTATTACATACCCATAGAGTGCAAAGAATAGTACATATTCTTCTACATATTATTATTTTGCTTGTCTCTTTCAAGGTCTTTCTTCTTCTTCTTCATACTCATCTTCATATATATGAGCATGGTGTCTTTTTTGTTTCTCTTCTTCAATAGACACTCTTTGGCAAGGTGTCCTATCTTATGACAGTTGTAACCTTGATATTTGGAGTAGTCTTTCTTCTTACTGTTTTCCTTTTTCCTTTGAAACTTCTTTGGAGGTTGCTAATCCTTGTGACTGTCCTTCTTGAATTTTGATTGAATTCTTCTTCTGGTATGGGTGGCTAGAGCTTGATCATCTTCTTTAAGTAGAGCTTCTATGTTATCTACTTTAGCTTCTTCTTGGATGCAATATTCCCATACAATTCCAAACTTCATACTTTCTGTTCTGGCACACATAGTCTATATGAATGACTCCTAGGGTCTAGTGATACCCTTGAGAGTAGCCATAACTAGTTCATATTCAACAAGGGAGTCTCCAATGGCATCTAGTTGTTCCTTGAACTAGGATACCCTTGTGAAGTATTCTTGAGTGGATTCTCCTTTACTCATCTTAGTACCCTTCAATTGAGCTCTCATATTCATCTTTTTGTTGATGTTCCTTCCCTCATACATTCTGGAAAGGGAATCATACATTTTATTTTATGTCTCTTTATATGACACTTGAGGGATCAAGTGATATTGGATAGAATCAATAATGATCCTCATTGCCTTGATTAGGTCTTTCTAGTGTTTCTCCTTAGCTTCATCTTCTTCTGGATTAGAAAATTCATCTTTGATGTATTTTTCAAGATAATTCTATTTAAGAATGAGACCAATCCTATACTGCCATGCTCAAAATTTTTATGTTCCTTCCAACTTATCCTCTATCTTAGTTCTCGGGACCATCTTATTCAGGAGGTCACTAAAAATTGAAATTTCTTAAAATGAAAAGTTGAAATTACTAGGAGATGTGCTTGACTGAGGAAAGTTGGTTGATCCACTTGGTTTCTAGATATTTCAAATCTTCACCCTTCAAAAAATTGGTTGTGAGATTTCAGTTTCTGCAGATTTCTAGTTCTGGTTTTCTGTAGTTTTCTGGTTCAGGTCCAAACTAGCGTTTGGATTTCCTAGAGATTCAACCACTCAAAAAATTCAATCTAGGGATCAATAGATGTGCTCTAGGGAGGCACAAATTTCTATGCAATAAGGTCTTCAAGATCCCAAATTTTGCAGAAACCCTAATTTCTTGCCGGAGGGAGAGCAAAGAGAGTTTCACCTTGTGAAATCTGTTCTATTCAGGATAGCTCTGATACCATGTTAATATTTCATATGATTAGCTATATATTATTAGTGTTTAATCCAAATTCACAATAATAGCATATGTAGAATCACTGAAAGAAACATAATCACAAGATAGACACATATTTATGCTGGGAAACCCTCAAGGGGAACAAATCCCAACAAAACTTCCTCTATATAGATGTATAAGATAAAACCCCAAAATAGGGAATCTTTTTCCTTGCTAGAATGTATCTCTCTCTCTCTCCTATGCGTTATACACAAGTGAGTGTCTGTGTTCAAATGAGGAACACAACTCCTCTATTGAAACTCTTTCTATCACTTGACTTTCAACTTAATAAGTTGGTCCCACTAAACTGACTGGGACGAATTCATATAGGAAGAATCAAAACAATATTATATTATATTCATTAGGGTACTATTGACCCAAATTACAATGGAGGTTATACCTCATGACTCTATGATGACCAAATACAATAGTAGCATCCCAACGAAGGAATAAGACATCTCCCTTGGGGTACCTCATTAAAATACATTTAGAATATTATTCGAAGTTACAATATTTCAAAAATATACTTGTAACCTGTATAAATGATCTGTTCTCCAAATCTAATCTCTAGCAATCTTCTACATTGCGTCCATTCATAGATAGATTATTTATGTGTACCCCACCATCTAAGGGGTGTAACTTTTAGCACAAAGTCCAAGGCAGAAAATCACTGCGATTCTGTAACGTTTGCTTCAAATTATGTTAGAAAATATGCAAGGTTAGGAAAACCTTGTTATGTAGGGATCTCTCTTGCTTTAGCTCCTACCCGTCGTACAAATCTTGTAATTCTTGCACATATTCTCATGGAAACTTCATGCAGGTGATTCTGCCAATTTTCTAATGCTTCACATGAATAAGATGTACAACAGCTAACTCTCCTCCAACTCAAATTTCCATCCACTATTGGGTTTATATAGTCATATTTCAAAGACACAACATTATATATGTGATCCTGATAATCACTTTGTCCTTCACTGTTTACTGGTTCGACATATCTCCGTCCTTCCAGCGGATCAATTGGCGGGACCACCCTTATCTATGAATCTTCAAATGACATGATTCTTCTCTTAAAATTGATGATGGTATGATTATCTATCACCCATTCAATCCATAAAAGTGCAGGATATGGGTTTGTATCATCGACAATGTCAATCAATTCAAATTATGCATATGTCCTCAGAACTTCTACCTCGATAGGTACTTTATCCAGTCGACCAATCGGTAGAACCTTCAACTGATCTGCTAGCCTTAATTGAATGGGAGACCAATCCAGTCGCAACTTGTTCAGGATTTACCATGTCTGCCTTGTCAAGTTATTGACATAAAATCCTAGATACAGAATGATATAATACCGTCATAGTATCCTTTTTGTGCAGTCATTCGCAATTCACGACTAGTTTTTAATATTTTCCCAACATGGTTAACACTTCGTTCAGGTCGCAACTCTTCTAGAGTCTCTTCTATGAGTGATTTCAATTCTATGACAACATATTTATCATGGATTAGTGCTAAGTAACTATTGAAAACTTCTTTGAGCTTACTAACCTTTCTTGACGGTTTCTTCCTAAGTATTTGATCGAATATTCTAGGCATCTCTCTAACTTTTCCTAATGTCAATGCTTCGTTTATGTCGACAAATTCTGGTTGGACATCAAAGAATACCTTCTTTTATTTCTATATGTCGAAGGGTTCTTTCTTTTGTGTCGCTGGTCGCACCTGCGGTTGTCCGTGCAGTGCGTCCTGGTATGCTCTAATGACAACACCTTCCCTTGTGACAACAATAATGTTTTCTTCTCTTGCCTCGACATAAATCATCTGGATGTTATGGTTGTGGTTTGGATTTAGATTTTGCACGGGGTCGGTATTTCCCATAGTTCAAGCCTACTACTTCACAATCAGTTGCAGACACTCTTTGGAAGTATGATCAAATTTTTTACAATACGAATAGGTCTTTGCAGAAATTGCACAATATCAAGAAAAGTTCTCTGGTTGTCCAAATTTATAACACAACTTGGCCTCTTCCTCAACCAAATACTCCTCCTTGTTGTTGTTTTCCTCGGCCTCCAAAATTCCCACCCCCTAGGTTGAGGGTAGTGTTGTTGCGACAGATACTGATTTGGTTGATATTGCGGCTGAGGATATTACGGTTGTTGGAAATGTGTTGGTGGATATTGAGTAGGATGGTACCGAGATTTTCACTCATTTATATTGTGTATTCTTTTCATATTCATCAAGTAGGTATCCAACATTTTCTCTTGCAACAGCTGAAATGCTCTGCAATCTTTCTCATCGTGTCCTACAGATTTATAAAATTTACAAAATTTACAAAATTTACAATACAGACTAGCTGGTGTACTTACAATCTTCTACAAATACACACATTCTTCTGACCGATGGCCTCCAGTCTGGAATATTTTACACCAAGGAATCCATCATGCTCTGCGTGTGGAGTTTCTACTGATTCTTCTGATTCCTCTTCTTCTTTAGATGTCGACTGATATTATTCTTCTTCATATCAAGAACCTTCGTCAATGTGCGACGCAATATTATAGTATTATCCTCTGGTCGTACTATAAATACCTCTTCCTAAAATAGTCTTTCTTCTCTTTCCTGTCCTAAATCTTCTTCCACTTATTAAATAACCGGCCTCTAGTTTAGTTTCAATATATCCACGTAACATTTCAACTTAGTTTGATCCATTTTTCACATAGTTCTGTTGCGACATATCCAAAATTCCACGCACAGTGCTCAACTGTCACAGTCGAAGGATTCCTTTTTCACATACAAGCATCTTTATCCAGGTGTTCAAGGATGAAAAATATCTTCCGGGAGATCCTTGGATTTTTTTTTCGCTTTGCCTCACTATATGAGGTTATTGTATTGACAAAAAAATCAGTAATGTATCCTTTCAAAATTATATCTACCAAAAAGTCAACAATGCTCGACCCAGGTTTGGTTACAATTTTCAGTCACTGAATCAACTGAGGATTCCATTTTGTCGGTTCTCCTCCTTGAAAGTTTCTTTGCTGGTTTTCCAACTTCGAAAACCACTCATGCAACACAATAGGAAACTTAGAAAATAAAATCTCATGGATATCCATGTAGAGGTATCGACCCAACCACTTTGTTGGGTTCCATCGATATCCTTTATTATCTTATCATTCAAACTCTAATGATTTAAAATCCACCTAGTCTTTGATTTCAACCTTCTTTGGATTCCACAACATATCCTTTACCAAAATGATTCATGGTGACGACATCAGAACCATTTGTTGGATTTGGACCCTCTTCGACCCAGGTTTAGTCCCTCCTCGATGTAAAACAAATATATCGACCCGATAGAGAAAGTTTCAGTTGATAGCACCTATGACATAGATGCAGTATCACATGAGATATCTTTCTATGTGTAACTGCCAGAACTAGGTTTCCGTTGTTGGGTGGGGGATTTAGGGTCCCTTGTTTTTCTACCAAGGAGCTTGATAGAATATGATGGGTGGGGTGTTTATATTTATTACACATAGTTAAACTACACTGCAACTCTCCCTTTGAAAGGTATTATAACAACAACCTAATGCATCGTAGGCACATTCAACAACAGTGCGACAAATACATATAAACTCGTTCATACGCAAATGAATACAAACATATTCACAATAACATATATATGCAATTCAATCACAATCATGATTCACACATTTGACACAGTACGTAATGTGGAAACCCATCTGGGAAAAACCACAAAGGCGCTCTTCATTTGACATGAGAAATATATGGCACCTTTGGTATGCACACTAAGCTACAGACTCTGTTCTAGATCTGCCCTTCCTATATATACATACTTCTTCCTCCTCTCATGCTCTCTGGTATTCTGTCACTATTCTTTATCTACTTGACTCTACTACTGATTCACACACATCCTGGATCAACTCACTCTCTTCTATGAATCTACTATCAATCCTCACACAGCTTGAATTGACTCACTCTCTTCTACACTCTTGCACACTCAGTTGCAGGTTCTTCAATTCCTCTCTACGACTTCAAAACACAAATAAAAAATACAATCATATTGTTACTAAAAAAGCAAATGTTACAGAGACTGACATGACCGGACCCTTCAGAGGCTAACCCACATAGAACTTGGGTTCCTTCTTTTATAGACTCTTACATGTCGTTTCAGCTAACTTCATACAATTTTCCAATAGGTTGTCTTTCCTATTCTATCAACACATGACAATAGGCATTGATGCTTTCAATTTATAAATATGCTTTCATACATGTGGCTTCCTTCAACTCTAGCCATCCTCGTACCCACGATCTTTCTGAGCTGTCGCTTTCTAGCCATTGCACAAATGCAAATTGTCTACCATGGTTAACTTCGTCACGTCCTTCCTTATCACTTCCTTTCCTTCTTTCATTGTTCCTCTTTC
Organism: Pseudotsuga menziesii; assembly: GCA_001517045.1. Lineage (NCBI taxonomy): Eukaryota > Viridiplantae > Streptophyta > Pinopsida > Pinales > Pinaceae > Pseudotsuga > Pseudotsuga menziesii. The sequence goes on along the minus strand of LPNX010455218.1, from coordinate 1,129,553 downwards.
ATCGCGGCCTCTCTTCTATCTCAGAATCTCTTCTATGATGGATTCCTCTTCCATTGCGGCTTCCTCTTCAATTACTTCTTTCCTTATATCTTTATTCTTTATTTGCATCCATCCTTCTTCTGTCGCATATACCTTTCTTGCTACTTCTTCTACCTTGTATTTCTTCCTTCTGCAACTACTTCTATAGCAACTCATTTTCCTTATCTCCTTATTTTGTTCTTCCTTGTTTATTTCTATCATAGATCCTTTTACTTCCCACAACCTAGCTCTTTTCCATCCTTAGGCAGAATTCTAATTGAATTCTTCCTATCTTTCCCTAGGCCCAATATGAGCTCACTGGTTGGAGCTGATGGTTCACATTTCATAGTTGCAGCTCATTGGTTAGAAATCACGGTTAACAAATTTCACTGTTGGAGCTCATGGGTTAGAGTTGACGATTCACATTTCATGGTTGCAGCCCACTGGTTGGAGTTCACGGTTCACATTTCACGGTTGGAGCTTACAGTTTGGATCTCACAGTTCAGATTTCATGGGTGTAGCTCACTGGTTCGACCTCATGGTTCATAATTCACTGTTGGAGCTCAAGGGTTGGAAATGACGGTTTACATTTCTCAGTTGGAGCTCATGATTCACATTTCATGGTTGCAGGTCATTGGTTGGAGCTCATGGTTCACATTTCATAGTTGTAGCTCACTAGTTGGAGCTCACGGTTCACATTTCACGGTTGGAGCTCAGGGGTTGGATCTTAATGTCCACAGTTCACGGTTTTCATGGATAAACATGTAAGCATTGGGATCCATAATTTGTTTGAATTTACGATGAAAGCCCTAGTTTTTTTTAATTTATAGTGAAAGCCCTGTTTTTTTGGAAAATCATCATCATCCAATTTATAAATGGGTGTATCTCCTGCTGGGTTGTGACGTTATGAGATTAAATAGTGGACTATTTGTCCTTTCTCTTCTAGGTTGTGACTGTTGGTAACCCTCTCTAGGCTAAAAAAAACCACGTTGGCCTCTTCTTAGCAGGCTATGACTGTCATTTTCCTGGTCGTGACTATTTTGGAGCCACTGTGGGTTGGCTGTGACCGCATTAGCCCTTTCATGGCTGGTCGTGACTATTGGTAACCCTCTCTAGGATGAACGAACTGTGTTGGCCTCTTCTTAGTAGGCCATGGTCGTCATTTTCCTACCCGTGACTATTTTAGATCCACCGTGGTATGTCCATGACTGTATTATCCCTCTCTTGGTTATCCATAACTATTGTGCCAGGCTGTGTCTTTTTTTTGGATTTGCTAGGACTAGGTTGTGACCTATAGGAAAATTTTTAAATCTGAATTGTGACTGTTGATAACCTCTCTTGCTGGGCAATGAACATGGTGTCTTTTCTATGCAGAGTTGTGATATTTTGTACTATTTTAACCTTTATGGATGGTCCATAGTTGGATGTAGGACTTAGTATTGCTATTAGAGTAAGGACTTCACCTCTTACTACTGTAACGCTTGTTGTTTTCCAATATTTGTACTTTAATATGTTTGTATGCCACAGACTTGGGATATGACTTGTTGGGTGCCTCAAACTCAAGTTGTGACTCTAGTTTTAAGTGGGACAAGACCTCTGATTGTTATTGGGATTTATTGTTAGTCCTTTATTTGGATTCATCATCATTAATTGAACTTAAGATAGGGTACAACATAAACAACAGTAAAATTACAATGAAACCAATTCACAGTAATTAAACAACAATTGCTAAATAGGTCTGGTTTGAATCTACCTTAGACATATTATGCCAACTCTTGTCATTGTAAGGACAAGATGTCACAAGTCATACCTTGAGAGAGATAATGTTAAAGTGCTATGGGATTAGGTTAGAATTGCTAAATAGGCCTATTTTGGATTTGCCTTATACTCATACATTTTGTGCCAGCTCTTTTCATTGTAAGGACAAGATGTCACAAGTCGTACTTTGAGAGAGAGAAGGTTAAAGTTATATAGGATTAGGTTATATATATACAATAACAAATACTAGTCCCCAAGTAAGAATATCTCATTAGGATAGCAGTAATTATACTCATCCAAAACCACAAATAAGCACCCTAAAAGTCACAACTCCCTCTAGTAGACTTAACACCAATACTCACATATACTCTAGGGTTTGACATAGTCATAGATGAACTAGGATAGGGTAACGCAATCCTAGTACATCAGTCATAGTTCAACAGAGAAAGGGACACGAGAGTCACTGTCAGACAATCACGGTCCAACAGAGAAGTGACACCGATTCATGATCCTCTTCATAAGGTGATCCAAGTGGATCGTTTCATCGTCGATCAAAGTTAAAGCCTTCAAAGTGTAAATTCAATCTTACAAGGATGAAGAGCTTGTTAAGAGATTTCTGGTAGAGTTTGTTTCGCACAAATAGACCTCCAGATGCAGAAGTTATCAATAGTTGAAGTTTCGTCAGGAATGGAAAAAATGGTTTAAAAGGACAAAACAATGGTTTATATGTTATATGGTAAAAGGTGGATGGAAGCTACGGGATTTGAACCCAAGACCTCCATAACCCACCAAATACTTCACATTGCTCCACTAGACAACTCCCCCACTGATTTCAGTTAATAGGTATATTGTAGAAGTTATATTTATGTTTGAATTGTAAGAATAGTTGAAAATGGGGCGGGGTCGGGGGCTTATCCCTCGACCCCATTCCAACACTGAGGCCCCCATTAGAAGTTATCTCTTTTAACCATATGATAAACCATAAGAAGTGGAACCCTATCCAAATATTTCAACGTGGAGCCATACCACCGAACTATATAGAAAACAATATAATATCATGCCACCGTGAACCATATCATAACCATATAATAAACCATAGTATAACGTGTTAAATAATGTGTGTGCCAATATTCCAAAACGTGGGAAGGGGACAGGATTGTGGGTTTGACCCCGAGACCTCTGCCCCACATCCCCCATGTTTTAACCAACAAACCATCACAGTGATTCATGATCGGGATAATATGGTTTTGATTAAATGGTGCAACAGAGGTTGGGGTGCTAAAATGGGCACATGGCTATAATAACCCAAAAATTCATAAAAAATTAAAACTTTTAAAGTGACATAAAATGTCTTAAATCGCAGTTTAGTAACTGCTAGCAGTTAGTGAAAAATGAAACAGTTTAACAAATTTTAAGGATTAGTTTAAAATATAGAAAAACTAATACAAATTTAATTTTGATAAGTTATATAAAAATGACTTGCATTTAGTTGCTGCTAGCTGTATTGATGATTTACTTTTTGTCAAGTAGGTGAGAAACCATGTTTGAAATCAGGGCTTACTTAGCATTCTGCTAACTCAAATGGACTGCTGGTTCTTACAGGTTCAGCAGGTAAGTGTATGATCAAGTAGAAGTTTATTTTGAATTATGTCGAGAAGTACTTCTTTAGCATGATAAGATGCTAGTATATAAGTTGATTACTAAGATGCAAGAATCCGATGAGGTAAAGTAAATTCCTTCGTTGTTTTTGGATTTATGACAATATTTCAATTTAAGCCATAATGACTTTTATCCTTAACATAATTAATTCTATTTACAAGAATGAGTTCTTCCAAGGTTTCTTTCTGTCGTAAAGATTATAGTACCTAGTCAATTATAGATTCTTACAGTGAGCATAGAGCTCATGATCTTGGCATATAATTACTTCTACTATTTCATGATCCTACTGCTATTGTCATGTTTAATACTCAAGTGTACTGCTCTTTATCTATGAACATACTCCTATGTTTTTTCAAAGGTAAAGTTTACAATGCAAAAATTAGTTACTTAAGAGAAAACTTTTCAATAAGGTTAAACTTCAGTCTTCTTAAAGACTCCTTCATTTATCAGCATCAAGTATTTATGTAGAGAAGTTTAGAGCTCTTCAGTTTAGAAATATATTGTAATAACAACATATCTCTACTCTAGTTCTCCTTTACTAGTCATGAAACGTTACCAATTTGTTTGATTTGTTTGCAATTATGATTATCTTCTTGCACCACTAGTATACAAGCTGTAATCTTAATATCTAGGTTAGAGCCATGATACTAGTGTTATTGCATTATTACAATACTATATTGTTTTATGATTTAACATTATCAAAATATACCCATCATCCTAACTTATAACCTAAGGTAGTTTTACTGCCTAGTATCTACTATGGTGTAGTTGAAACTATTGGCATTATCTATTATAAGTTTTGTTCCTTATAAAATAATAGTTCCAAAGCATAGTATAATATTATCGATGGCAAAAGTTGACATGATTAGCAATCATATGAACTATCCAAATGATCGATGGCATAATTTCATTATTGGAAAATGATATGAAATTTTATACTATAGTCGATAGCATGGGTTGTATTATTGGCAATGATAATTTTTATAATCTAAATTGTAGCGTAGACTTTGGAACTTGACCCATACTTGGTTAAATTTCTGGAAGGGCACGCGGACGAGCCTCCTCCATGCATTGGTTGACTTATAACAAAAGAAAACCTACTCCTTTGCATTTTGCTATGAGGGTTTGTCTCCCTCCAGGCTGCGTTGTGAGACTCCTTGTGGCCATGAGAGGCCTGCTCTTCCTTAAACTTTGGCACTAAAGCCTGAATTACTGTGCAAGTGGTTTATGGTTTTGTGGTTGGTGTTTTTAGTTTCTTTTGTGAGTTAAGGAAAACTCAGTGTGAGTGGTTTAAAATTATTCACTTGGCTCGAAGCCTGTAAAAGGTTTTACCCTTGTGTCTGTCTGTTCTTTGTCTTGGCATCGTGGAGTTTGAGACTGTCTCTTGCTGCCTCTATCACAGAATTGGATTAAGGGTATTTTCTTGCTTCTAGGTTTTCTGCATTCAAAATGGATGGCCGTATCTTCTTAGCTTTGATTTCTTCTTTCTCACAGGTAAAATCTTAATCTCTACTCGAAATTTCTTTTGTCAATTTACTTACTAAGTTAGGGTTAGCTTTGGTTTACCCTTGTTGAAATATTGTAACTTCGAATAATATTCTATATGTATCTTTTGTGGTCCCCGATGGTCCTACCGAGAGAACCACTTGTATTATCTTGTACCCCGATGCTTCTAGTCGGAAGAACTAATAAGAGCCATGAGGTTGTCCCCTCTAATTGTAAAGGTGGGTCATTAGCACCCCAGTGTGGTTACTTGAGCCTACATGTGTAACTCGAGCCTACATGATTAACTCGAGCCTACATGTCGGATGAGTTAATTGAAGTGAACGGATGAATATAAATAGAGGTGTAGCTCTCCTCATTGGAGACACACACACTCACTTGAGTAGCGCACTTGTGGAGGAGAGAAGTAGCTGGAGAAGGAGGAGGACCAGGTTTTTGATCTCCTTGCTGGTTTTATCTTTTACCTTTTTGGGGCATCTATATTGAGGAAGCTTTTGCTGAGTTTTTCCCTTTAGGGTTTTCCCAGGATAAATCTGTGTTGTTCTTGTGATGCTGTTTCTTTCAGTGATCCTGTGTAAATGCTTTTGTTATGAAAATGAAATTAAATACTGATGTATTATCTAAGCATATGAAAATTTAACATGGTATCAAAGCTAACTTGAACAGGACAACTTTCAGAAGGAAAAATAGCCCTCTCTCTCTCCCCGGAAGAAATTAGGGCTTCTTGCAGATGAAGAATTTTTGAGTGAGCCTAGCATAGGATTTATCTCCTCATGAAAATCGAATTTTAGAGACCTGGATCAATATTTTTGGTTGGGTGAAACTTCGGGAAAGTCAAACCCTAGTTTGACCCCGAGCCAAAAAAACCCTAAATACTAAAAATGCTAAGTTTTGGTACATTCGCCATATCTCGAGATTGGAAAAGGTTTAGGAGCTGAAAATTTCAGAGGCCAAATATAAAATCCTGGTGTACATTGTGTCCAAAATTCTGCTTCAGATTCACTATATTCTTGGAGATATGATCCCTCCAAGTTATGGTTCCAGCCTCTTCTAGAATTCATCCCTAAGAAGGACACCTGGAGAAAATCGCTATAGCTTGGGATACCTACGTCCAAATGGAATTCCTGAAAATGTTCCAGAAAAATCATGGAATTTAATTTCTATTTTCAGAAGATTAGACTCAGAAGATGAACCATTAACACGTAGCACGCCGTACAACTTCGCTATTCTGAATAGTCCTGTAACAGGTCACCCTAGGAAAATGATCATAAATCCCAATTGGTGAAACAAATTCTGATGAAAACTATGGTGTTGGATCAGGAACATGCGAGGTTACCTTAGTGAAAAATTTAAAACATTAAGCAATAGTAAGTTAGAAGATATCATAGAAACAGTGACAGACATTTCTGCAGAAGAAATTGAAAAACTAGGGCTTCCTGTTCCGGGAGCTTCCCTCCACTATTTTCAGAAAAGGAGTACACTGGACAGCTCCATTTGAAGAGATATATCTTTATATCCAATCAGATCTGAAAGATTCCAAGTTTTAAAAATTAGGGTTTCTCTGACAAGCCCTAGATCAGCTAGCTCTAGAAGCATGACAGACACCTCAAATCGGTAAGATCTAGTCTTTTGCTATTTTCATTTGAGGTTCTCATTTCAAAGTGATATATCACATCAGTTAACAACTTCCAAGCATGGAAGTATTTGATCTCTCTGAAGAAAATGAATTGGACACCTACATGAGTAGATAGGTTCCAGTTCCATACGAAGATGAGGCTCAAAGTCTTACACAAGAAGAACTTGGTCAAGGCCAAGAAGAACATTGTTGATTCAATCACGGATCAAATTATACCACAAGTGTCTTCCCTAAAGACACCGAAGATGTTTGATTCCTTGATCAAGCTATCTCAAGATAAGAACTTAAATCAGAAAATGGATTTGAGAAAACAGTTGAAGAATGTGAAGATCTAGAATGCAGAACAACTTGAAGCGGTAGAAGAAGAATGTATGCCAGAAGTAAGTGATTACTTTCAACTCGACTAATAAGAAGAGAAGAAGAAGATGGGAGCAATTGAAGATCAAGCTCTCACCATTCAAAGAAGATCCCTCAAGCGATGAGGAATATGAAAAACTCAATTCTTGAAGAACCTCTTATTCATCTTATCATTTGGATAAGAAATGATGATTTCATGAATGAAGAAGATGATAAAGCAGAATAATCAAGATGGATTCTACCCACGAAACAAATAAAAGATAAGTATTCAGTTTCCATGTCATGATATTGTTTTGTTATACATTTTATTATATTCAGTTGATGTGTTATGCATGATAGATTGTTTACATTAATACTACTAATATGCATGTGATGGGTAAGTAGCTCATGGCTCTATACAACTCTTTAGTGCTACTTATCAAACCTCTTTACTGACATATAGGATTAGTGCACAATCTCAATGATGTCATGGTAGAGATGGAAGGCATCTAGAAAGTTTCTGTGAGATATGGATGAATGTTGTATTGGCTAAATAGTTGCATGATGCATAATAATTTGTCGTTATGCATATGTTTCATGAAATAGTTCTAACCATGCAACTGGTGCATTTGAATTGTAGGAAAGGCCCTGTACAACCTCCTACAAGAAAAGAAGGACGAGACTTGTTCCGAAGAACAAGTGATGACAATCCAATAAACATGAATCTGAAGCTCCCAGGGTTAGAGACACCATGACAGAAGAAAGAGCTTCAGAAACTGGTAGATCCACCTCAAAGGATGAACACCACCATGGGTATGAAAGATAACTCAAGATGAAGAAAAGAATGCTATAAAAGAAACTATGATCAAAGAATAACAATTGATCATGGGGAATGATGTATACGATATGATTTCAAGACATAAAGCGAAGTACATAGTATCCTCCATATGGATCTATAAGAACAAGTGTACAAAGAAAGGTTCATGATTTGCCTCGGAAAGAATAGACTATGACATGACATACTCTATTGACTAGTATATATCAAGCATAGAACCACCTATATAGAATGAAGAAGGAAGATAATACTCCACTTCAGGGGGAGTGAATACAAAAGATATCTGAGTTCGACGTACGACATGATGGACAACTTCTTGATGGATCGAGACTTTACCAAGAGTAAAGTGGGTTCCAACCTTCAAAGTTGAATGCAGAAGACTAGGATATGTTGATGATCTGACAAGATGAACTCATGATGAAAGAATACTAGAATGATGTATGGGATATAGTTCCCAAACCAGAAGGAAGGAGTATTGTATCCTCCAAATGGATATACAAAATATAGCATGCAGCTGACTGAAGTATCAAGAAGTATAAAGCAAGATTTGTATCCAGAGGTTTCTTTCAGAAAGAGGGAATTAATTCTGAAGAGACACTTACTCTAGGAAGTAAGGTACACTTCCTTCAGAACTATCATGGTAGTTTCTTCCATGGTGAAGTAAAGACAAGCCTTCCTTAATGGTATGATTGAGAAAGAGTTTTTTCATCGAATAGTCACGAGGATTTGAAGTTGAAGCCATATGGAATCACGTATGCAAGTTGAAGAAGGCCCTCTATGGCCTGAAGCAAGATCCCAGAGCTTGGTGTGGAAGAATAGATAGTTTCTTGTCGAGCATGGGATTTACCAAGAGTAAAGATGATCCTAACCTTTATCTCAAGGTTGTAGAAGATGAACTTGTCATTCTGTTATTATATGTGGATGACTTATCCTTGACAGGAAATGGGAAATAGGTCATGGAAAGCAAGAAGAAACTAGCAGAAGAATTTGAGATGAAAGACCTTGGGTTAATGCATTATTTCCTAGGTCTGGAAGTATGGCAAAGTTTAGAAGAAATCTTTCTCAACCAGGGAAAGTACACGATAGAGATATTGAAGAGATTCAATATGTTGGAATGCAAAGTCATGGCCACACCCATAGACTCCAACCTAAAGCTGTTAGATGATGACTCATAAGAGTTAGTGGATATGACTCATTATAGATAGATCATTGAGTCATTGATGTACTTAACAAATACCAGACTAGACATTTGTTTTGCTTTGAACACCTTAAGTCAATCTCTTGTTCAACCAAGACGGGTTCACCTACTAACTGCAAAACATGTGATGAGATATCTGAAAGGGACTATAGACTTTGGTTTATATTATGATGGTAGCCATGAGTATAGATTGTATGGCTAGATAGATGCATATTGGGCTGGAAGTATCTCAGACAGGAAAAGCACATTAGGTAGATGCTTTTGTTTGGGGTCTACTATGAGTTCATGGTTTAGCAGGAAACAGTCCAATGTTTCTCGTAGCATGGCTGAAGCAAGATACATAGAATATTGCTCTGCTAAGTTGTGAAGCCATATGGCTTTGGAAGCTGATATCAGGTCTCTTTGAACTGAATATGAATACTACAATGATTCTATGTTATAACCAGAGTTGTGATGACAGAGAACCCTGTGTTCCATCGTAACACATAGAAATCCGATATTTCTACATACGAGATAAGATGCAGATGATGATGTTTCAGTATTCCCATACTGAAGATATAGATGATGTTTTAGTATTTACATACTGTAGATGCAGATGATGGTGATTCCATATTTCTATACTGAATATAGAGATGATGATGCTTTCAGTATTTCTATACTGAAGATATAGATGATGATGCTTTCTGTATTTATATACTGAAGATATAGATGATGATTCTTTCAGTATTCACATACTGGAGATACAGATGGTGATAGTTCAATATTCACATACTGAAGATGTAGATGATGATGGTTTGGTTGCTGATGTGCTAACGAAGCCTCTGTCTCAAGTAAAGTTCAAACACTTTCGAGACAAGCTTGGTGAGGTTCGGAAGAACCTTCCTTGAAAGGGGGAGTAGTGATGTTGCAGTGGGATTGTATCATCCCTGGGCATCTGCCCTAAAGTGATCCGGTGACCTCGGTCCTTGAGAATGAAGAGGCATTGTATCATCCCGGGACATCTATCCAAAAGTGATTCGGTGACCTCAGTCCTTGAGAATGAAGAGGGATTGTATCATCGTGGGACATCTGTCCAAAATAGATCCGGTGACTTCGGTCTTCGTGAATGTGGTGGGATTGCATCATCCTTGAACTTTGGTTCAAAATGTATCTGGAGGTCTCGACCCCCGTGAATGTGGTGGGATTGCATCATCCTTGAACTTCGGTTCAAAATGTATTCGGAGGT